>JAUKNK010000131.1:2407500-2570000 GCA_030765055.1 Mantis religiosa
ATAATAATAATAATGGGATTTTTATATTGAATTGTTAAAATTAATTTACTTCACTTTCATATTCTGAGCAATGTTAGCAGTATACAAGTGCTAAATCAACCCTTATAGTGCATTTAATTCGGTTAAAGCTAATGTTAAAGCACATATGTGGGTTATAAATGTATTATGTATCAGTCCAATTCACACACCTTATCAAACGAAATTACACACCCCTGGTCCAAAATACACGCCTTAGAAAAATGTTGTGACTTTGTGGGTTCGTAGAATTAAAAGGCCGAGTTGCAGAAATTAAAAATCTCCTTTATTTCCGTAGAGATACACTGTTTAATTCTCACGTAACAACATTACATCAAATAATAACACAATCTTCCAAGGTCGATGGCAATAACAAACCGTGACAGCTGATTACATTAGCTCTCGTTACGACAACACTCTCAGCTGTTCTCTGCTTACTCTGTTTACAACTCACTGTTTTACAAAAACTCTTTGCGAGCCGTCACGTCCTTAAATACCTAATTCGTAACTCTAGATTGTTCTACAATAAGCCAGAACCCAAACAATCTCTATCAGTCCAGAAATTTCCGGAAGAATAAAGAAAACAAATATTCTATCACATTCTAGAAGCGTAACTTAATCTATGCCGGCGAGTCCCTTACCTTAGTTATCTCTGCTTGCCGGTGCTTGCTTACTTTAGCCGCGCTATCATTAACTGCTTAGCAAGGCTCATTATTACCATGAAACTTTATCCGCCGACTGTTTTCTTATTTGTGCCGAAACGTCTATGCCTGTTGCCGTGACAATATTATAATTGTAGTTTGAAAATTATTTTGCTGCGACTAACACTCTGTACATTCGAACAATGGTATAACTTCCTCTTATTAATGCACTAAAGTAATTTGCGGACCCTTTCGAAGTTAAACTGTACAGATATTAGCTCTTAAATTTAAGTGACCTAAATTACACAGTCTTCACCTACACAATAGGGAGATTACGTTACACTATTTACATCTCAGAGAAAATGTTGGAAGTGTCCTCCACCAGCATCTATACATATTTGCACTCGTCTCGACACATTCTCTGAAGTTTTACAGAGAGTATCCCCACCAATGTTACTTATTTCAGTTCGAATGGATTCCTTGAGAATTTCAACTATCGGTGGCCTATTCTTGTACACTATTTTTAGATACCCCTACAAGAAAAACTCCGGTGAGGTTAGGTCAGGGGATCTGGGGGACCACAGATCTTTTGAGATTATTCAATTATCAATGAAACTGGTTACAAGTTCCATGGTGTCATTGGATCTATGGCACGTTACTCCATCTTGCTGGAAACATTCTCTCATTTCGAGATCATCTCCGTAAAACTTCAGAGAATATGGTGAGACGAGTGTAAACATGTATAGATGCTGGTGGAGGACACTTCCAACATTTTCTCTGAGATGTGAATAGTGTAATGTAATCTGCCAATTATGTATTATATTCTCCCAAAGTTGCACGTGTGTCCTGATATCGCACTATACATGAAAATACAAATTTTAAACAACAAAATTTATAAGTAATTTTATTATAAACGAGCAAGGATAATAAAAATATAATTAATCCTATATATTAAGAACAACGCAGAGCTTCTAAAGAGAATACCGTGTTTTAAAAATTGCTTCGTGTTAGAGATTTGCCTTAGCCCATAGTTGTAGATGTTGAAATCTGAATACCTTCAGAACTATGCATATGCATTTCATATGCATTAATAATGTATTGTTAACATTTGAAAGAGTTTAAATGGACACTGTAGAAAATAGCATTTACTGTAGTGCACCTCTTCACCTCTACACATCACCTACACACACTTTAGCATGTGGAATAGAGGTTTAAGTGAGAAGCACGACCTGTTTTATAATGTTCTTAATGTCTTCAAAGCTGGAAGATTATTATTTGTATCTATATATAGGAAGGTAACATCTGGGTCATCTTTGTTGAATCAGTGATCCAAGGAAATAGTAGAACGTTACCTAATTGAAACTCAGAATTGCGAGCTCCTCCATGCTACTGCAGTTCTGCTAGTATGTATGTAGGTCGCCTTCCACTTAGACCAATCACTATATCCGTAAACGCCAACAAGAGTCACGCCATTCTACTAACAAAGCGCCACACCCCCACAGATAGCCCCACCTTCACATAACAGGCCGAAGGACTGAAAGAAGGAATTCCGTCACCTACCTCAGAGTGGAATTGGACAAGAATCTAATCATTCGCGAAAGCAATATGGATGCAATACCTCACTGTAAAGTCTGTCTAGTGAACGGGAGTGCAGTTGACCGCTCAAAGGAAACTACTCTCCCGCCCACTATTGACCGTCATAAATCCATCCCCACACTTCAGAAATGGAACACTATCGTTGAGGACCAATAGCAACCCTGATTTTCTCGAAGTGACAGTCGCATGTCTACTCCACGTGGAGTCTCAGTTGCCAAAGTTTCAACTTCCAGTTGATCTGCTTCATTACGTGCAGAAATTCGCTGTCGATATGGAGACCGTGGGAGGGAAATGCAGTGATAAATGCAAATCAAGTAGTAGATTACTTTCAGTCAAGTGAACATAATCAAAGTGATGACAATCGTGTGAATAACTGGGCCGAGTTATATTACTGGAAAAGCCTCACAAAACAAAGTTATAACGGGAACTGTTTCTAAGCAAATTCGAGCGCTTGTTTTGAACACATAAATATGTCCTGACAAATAATCTTGGTAAGGGGTCCTGCAATGAATCTGATTAATTCTGGGTATTCACAGAAATACAGTAAGAAATATTGTGACGAAAGGAACAGCAAAGACGCCGATCAAGTGTGAAAACAAAAGGAAACGTTTCTCTAAAGTAGATAATTTCACATGCGTTTTAATTCGTCGAGAAAGTTATAGATTCTATGCAAAAGGGGGAATGCCCACCTTAGACGAATTGGTTGCACATTTGCAATAAATTTGTGATTTTCCTTATGGGCACTGCACTTTGCGCGGTCTCCTAAAGGAGCTGGGTTTCAAATACCGCACTTTGAATAAGATCAGGGTTATAAATGAAATGTGTAGTGTTTAACGCCCGCTTTTACTACATCGGCACCGCACGCGGTGACACTGATAATGCATGAGATGAAGATGGAGCACCGGTGGAATGAGATGGCGGGGGAAACCGGAGGTCCCGGAGAAAACCCGCCCCAACGCCGTGTTGTCCACCACAAGTCTCACTTTGCGGTCGCCTGGGATCGAACCCGGGCCGCCTTGGTGAGAGCCAAGTGGTCTAACCACTGAGCCACGGCGTGGCCTATCAGGGTTTTATATATATATATATATATATATATATATATATATATATATATATATATATATATAACTGAGGAAGTTTTGCAGTAATGGACATAAGATAATTTATTTAGACGAAATCTCGTACGATACCCATGACGTATCGAGAAAGTTGGCAACGTTGCAGAAAGGTCTGGGGGAAGGAGGGTGGGTGTTGTAAAACGATTATAAGGGTTCGTAAAAGGCAGCGGCCGACGTGCACACCAGTTAACTAAACAGACTTTACCCCATGTAAGACCGGGATACCGGTGTGCCTTTATTGAGGCCTCATGCTCTAAGCCTGACTACGGAATGGCCACAGACATCTCGCTTCTATGGCTACAACGGGCGCTCTGTGGTCCATGTTTATGTCGTTCCCTCATTCCCAGTCAGTCCACTTTACAAAGCCTTTTCTTCTTCAAACGTGGAACATGAAATTAGGCACCGGACTGCAAAATTATATGAGATATTGCCTCAACATTAGAGTTCCCGAGGGGATTACCATCTCAGAACACGCTGTTTCAGGCGATATAGAGATCTGCACACACCAGATAACACCGTAACACTTAGCTTCATTATAATCCAGGTAAGAACTCATTGGTTTACAGCCAATGCAATTCAACTTTTATAAAACCACTCCTACCAAGATGCAGAATGGCCACTGTATCCTAACACAGACTCGTCGAGGGGCTCCATGCTACTTTATTTTACATTACTTCATTTTAAAACTGGAAATTCTTCGCTGTTTCTGTACTGTTGATGTTTCTTGTGGTTCTCTCGGTGAGTAAGCGAAATTTAATTGGCGAAATATTACTCTGGAATGCGGAAACCTATTTCTAAAAATAATTATTGAAGACTGTGTCGTTTTATATGAATGGGACTTGTTTCCATTCCATTGATTTTCCCTTTAGTCCTTCTCTCTTCTGTACTATAATCCAGCTTTCAGCTTTTTCATTCTTATTTTATGAATGAATAAATTATTTACTGTGCTTTTTTTTTTTTTTTTTTTGTAATTTACGTCCTCCAACGTTGTCATATCGGACGATGAATGAATTAGGTGAAATGATGCTCAAATGAGTCCAGGGCCCATGGAGCTTAGAGTTACCTGACATTCGTCTTGAAGGACAAGGGAAAATCCCGGAAAAAACCTTATCAAGGTAACTCACCCTGACCGAGAGGTAGCTCTTAACATCCATATTCATATTCATATTTATTGTAACTTAATACAGTGTTTGAACACAATTAAGCCATTTCATTTGTAACAAATACTCTCTCTTAAAAGTAAACGATCATAAATGTCAAAAAATTGTCATTCATTCTCTCTCTATCTGTCTCTCTCACACACACACATACACACACGCACACACACATATACAAACATAATTATTCAAAATCATCGAAGTTGTCATCAAAGTATTCATCTATACTGTAATAGGCCCTGCTTAACAAGAATTTAGTCAGTTTAGATTTAAACTTAGCAGCCGACACAGTATTTTTTAGGCTTTCCGGAAGCTTATTAAGCAGTTTAGGACCAAAGTATTGGGGCTTATGTTCAAAAGGTTTCACCCTGTGACCTTTAAATATATAGTTATTCTTTCGCCTTGTTTCATATGTTTGGACATCGGAATTTTGTGAAGGTTATAATCCTGTTATGTACAAAAAGTATTGTTCGCAGAATAAATATGCAGAAAAGAGTAAGTGTGATTAATTTTTTAAAATACGTCCTGCATGAACTCGTACGTGTTATTTTTGCCAGGTATCTGATAGCTCTTTTCTGTAGGAGAATAATTCTGTTAAAGTTTAATTTGGAAGTCTGTCCCCACAGCTCGATGCCATAAGAAATGTTGCAAAATAAACTAACTTACTAGTATCTACTGAGAGAAAATTGGCTAAATATCGCAACACAAAAAGTCCTGAGCTTAATTTACTTTCTAGTTTTTCAATGTGGTTGTTCCAAGTTAACTTGTCATCAACGATTAAACCTAAAATATTTACAGTTTTTACACACTGGACTAGACTATTGCCTATATTAAGCTGAGGTTAGAAAGGGACGTCTCATAAAATCAAATAGAATTAATTCGCTTTTTGTGCATCAGTACACAGCCTGATATCATTAAAATACTGTGCCTCGATATTGCCTCCTTGTTACTTTGTATATACCTATTATTGCCCTATATTTTGCTGTTACTTTAAGCTGCTGATTTTGTTACTGACGTCGTATTAACATTTGACTTTCTTTTCTCAAACTGTATGCTTCAGTATTTTGTGCGTCTGGATCTTTGGTCAGAATTTCACTTATCGTCAGTTATCAAGTAACTCTTTTCTCAGCGCTACATGTGGGACAGCTGCAGATCTTTTACATGATTACATTTATTGCACTCACCACAAATGATCCTTCGAGATTTTAGCAAGTGTAGTTTGTGTTTAATAAAACTTAGAAACATTAAATTTGTACTAGTGGAAAAATAAACTTAAAATTGTTTTGAAATATCACAGTCGACAACAATGGTGCATGATGAACACAACATTGCACATTGTCGAAACTTACAAAACGGCTGATATAGATAAGCGAGCGTTCTTGTAATCAATCTAATGTTGTTCAGCGGCATTTGTTAATGATACCCATAAGAAGGTGCAATGAAATCTCAACACAAGGCTACCCAACTGATGGACTGTTGATGACGACATAGAACCTTTACTTCAGACTACTGATCTCATACCCCCTCACTCTTTGTATGGTGTTATGTCAGAGATCCTGTGTACAAACCTCCCCTTCCCAAATGGAGTGCATATCGCATCAATTGACCATATGATGTGGGACTACAAGATTGATGTGTCACAAACAAGCACACATGGAACATATATAAGGTACTGTAACAAAACGTTTTGAGCCCCTCTTTCCATTGGCGCTAGTTTCGTGTTCATAAATGTTATTAAACGCTGGTTACCATAGTTCGAAACGCGAAGGGTCATTTGTGGTAATTCTGCATTTCTCTATATGTTTATTCAGCCGTTTAGGTTATTTATATTTTCATTGAACAACCCCAATAAGTCTTCAGAAACTGCGTTCCAGCTGTTTCTTTCACAGTTTCCGACGTCCACACAAGATACCATGTTGTAAAACTTTCCCATTAAGGTTTTAATACGTTCTTAGCAAAGGAAGAACTACATCGATATTCTTTTACTCCCTGCAGAACTGGAAAACATTCTGAATCATTCTAAATAATTACTATCCCAATAGTAGAAAAAAGTGAAGCCACAATAAAAGCGATTCTTAAAGAATTTGGAAAAAGATAGTGTTTCAGATACACAAGGTACTACTCCAGGAAAACAACGTAAGCGGAAAAATAAATTTCAAATGGATGATTTCGATAAGTGCATCTTTCGTGGAACTTTTTTTAGAGTACATATTATAAAGTTCGCAAGAAATTCGAACAGTAGAAAAGTTATTTTATGCAATAAATGAGATAATTAATTTTGACGGTGGATACAAAATATTTTAGCGAGTAGATAGATTCAACCTGAAAAATTCAATGTCATGGCCGGGATTTTAACTACGAATCTCCTGGTTTCCGTCCAGTCGCTCTTACCCAGAGAGCTATCATGTTCAGCGTGCTGTCCTGACATTAAATTCTCCAATTGGTTCGCTAATGGCAAGGTGCCAACGATAGGGCATCGCAGGCGATGACACTGATGATACATGAGATGAAGATGGAGCACCGGTGGAATAATATGGCGGGGGAAATCGGAGATCCCGGAGAAAACCCGCCCCAGCGCCGTGTTGTCCACCAAAAATCTCACTTTGCGGTCGCCTGGGATAGAACCCGAGCCGCCTTGGTGAGAGCCAAGCGGTGTTACCACTGAGCCACGGCGTGGCCGCAACGATAGGGGTAAGAATGTGTAAACATAAACTGGAGATGTCAATTAGATGGTTAGAAACAATGTATGAAGCTGTCGTCGATCCAGAACAATGTACGCAGTGGAGGTATGGGGCACATAAGAGATAGGAACACAATTATGGATTGTTTTGCAAAGAACTACTAGGGCTGCCAAAATCGGCACCAAGAGAAGTGGCTTTACTAGAGTTGGGAAATACAAAAAGGAGCGGAATAATAATAGAAAGAACACTGAAATTCTGGTAGGTATAAGGTATTAAAGGGCACAAAGGGGAATTATTGAATCTGTGCCTGAAGCAACAGAAAATAAGTAAGAACACAAATAGTTGTTGGTCGGAATTGGAAAGACTGATATCAGAGATAGGCATGGGAGATTTATGAAGAGTAGAGGAGATAAATTATAGCGGTTTTTGGAAGAAAGTGAAAACCAGAGTACAAGACATACATAGGCAAGAGATACGGGAAGTATAGAAGAAAAGACATCCTTGAAATGTTATAAGCAATTAAAGACAGAATTGTGTAGGGAAAAATATATAATAATTGTGACAAAACTGGAAGAGAAGGCGTAGTATGGATAAGAGTGGGAATAATATATCCAAAAGGATTAAGAAGTAATGAGGTAGGGATATGTGATTTTTGTGGAGATGAAGTGAGCACAGTTCATTACCTGATAGAATGTAAGGAGTTAACAAATTGCAGGAGAAAAATATGGGATAACAAATGGGACAGTATGAGGAAAGAGGTAGTGCGTTACGCATGTTAACGAGTGATAAGGAAAATAGATGTATAGGAGATTTCTTATATAGGTTAAGAGAAAAGTGGATTAGGGTAAAAGCAGTGAAGGTCAGAAAAGAAATGACACCAAGCTTCTCAGGAAAACCAAAGGTTTATGGCTAGGGGACCTAAGTCAGCGAGTAAAACTTAGGTCAGCGATTTCATGTATTTGTACAGGATGTATGATAGTGATTGTTCAATGTTAAATTTATTGTAATGAAACTGTAATATATATATATATATATATATATATATATATATATATATATATATATATATATATACGAGGCATGATTTTTAAGTCAGTACCGTTTTTTAATTTAAAAAATACGTGCATAGATATCGCAATAATTTTATTTTTACATGAAAGCCTGTACCTTAATATACTTTACTACATAATTTCCGTGAATTTTGAGGCATTGTCATTACGTGGCACCAGTTTTTGAATACCCTCCTCATAACATTCTGCCACCTGACGTGTTAACCACTGTATCACAACTGTTTTGACTTCGTTATCCTCTTGAAGACGCTGACCGCCCAGATGTTTCTTCAAGTGCAGGAACAAATGGTAGTCGCTGGGCGCTAGATCAGGGCTGTATGGAGGATGATTTAGAGTTTCCCATTGAGAAGATTTGATGAGATCTTTGGTCTGATTAATCACATGTGGACAGGCATTGTCATGCAGCAAAACGATACCCTTACTCAACTTGCCACGTCTTTTGTTCTGGATTGCACGGGGCAGATTGTTCAATGTCTCACAATAAGACGCTGCATTGATTGTCTCATAACGAGGCAGAAACTCCACTAGCAATACTCCTTATCTGTCCCAAAAAATGTGCACATGATTTTCTGGACAGTAATTGTTTGCCTAAACTTCACTTTTGTGGGTGATGATGAATGTCGCCATTCCATGGATTATTGTTTCGATTCTGGTGTGACGTAGGCCACCCATGTTTCGTCACCAGTAAAAATTTGGTCAAAAAAATCTTCACCTTCATTGTGTTACCGCTCAAGGAAAGTCAATGCACTGCCTAAACGTTGGGTTTTGTGCAAATCCGTCACATTTTTGGAACCCAACGTGAACACAATTTCCGGTACTTCAAGTTCTTGGTCACAATGCGATACAAAACACTACGAGAATATTGAGGAAAATAGTCGCACAATGATGAAATTGTAAAGCGTCTGTTTTCTCTCAACTTTTCGTTCACTTTTTGCACCAAATCTTCAGTAACGACCGAAGGTCGCCCACTCCGTTCTTCATCAGGCACATTTGTGCGGCCATCTTTAAATGCTCTCACCCATTTCCTTACTATTCCATTACTCATAATGTTTTGTCCATAAACTTCACAGATTTCACGATGAGTAACGATCAGTTTTACGCCTTTAGCACTAAGAAATTGTATAACAGCCCGTACTTCACAATCGGCGGGACTCACGATTGTTGGATGCATCTTAAACACTCAGTAACCAACGTATACAATGAAGAATCAGACTGTAATGGCGTCAGTGCGTAGACAAGAGATGTAGGTAACCAGCGCGCATGCACGGAACGCCGACCGTAGCGCTGCGGCGGCGGAATCGCAAAACGGTACTGACTTAAAAAACATGCCTCGTATATATATATATATATATATATATATATATATATATATATAATTTTCGCGGTAGACCACAAGGGGCTCTCGTATAAGAGATACACTGTTTGTGGTGACTTACTGTTGTAAGTAATCCAATCCTAGGCTTCATCATTAAACTGATACTGAAATTAAAGATTGCAATGAGTAAAGAATTGTAATGTATTTCAAAGGAATGTTGGATTTTTGTTAGAACATGTGCAGGCACTGGGTTCAATGGTTTTAACAAAAGAAACGTAAGAAAGAGTTTCTTAGCAGGGTTATAAATGGGTAACACTTGACTCCGTTTGAAAAGGCATTGTTCGGACCCTTAATAATGGCATGACAGTGTCTAATAATCACAATGGGCAAAATAGTCACAAAGGGGAGTTTTGATGTGAATAAAGGGCTTCAAAAGGTGGAAGTCACACACAAGCAGCTGTGTAGGAGAAACAGACCGTGGCTGTAGGCCATTAAGACGGTCATCTGCTTCTGTCTTGGGGAAAGGCAGACCAGAAGCGATGAGAGAAGATATCCGTTGGTTCATACGTGAATAACTAATGAAGTGTTATCGAGTAATAAGCATTCTACATACGGTAACCCTTGGTCAGTAACTTCGAGTTTGGTGTGATGATAAAAAGAAGCAGTCATTAAACCAGTTTGAAACTTGCATTCCAGTGTCATTAGAACTATCCTTACTCCCATACATATCCACGTATACCCTGAGGAAAAAGTTGCTCAACCTTGTTGAACCCTAACTTGCATTAAGGCCCTTATTGATGGATATCAATAGTTTCATGTCGACTCTATCTATCCAAAACCTCAGCCTATATACGACTAGTGTAAAGAAATGATTAATTGCCATCAATTATCTTAAACTCTAGCGAATATTGAAGGAAATGGGATTTAGGTTTAAAAAATGTAAGAATATACGGCACGTTTAAGTGGAACACCTGAATTTAGATTGCCGCCTTATCACTGCGATTTAAATGTTACTGAACTGATCTGGAATATCATGAAGCAAAATTAGCATAAAAATGTGTGTTCTAGTATTTTAAACATACTTAAAGGACTAACCAGGGGACGTTCAAACGAAAGCACAGAAGAGGATTGGAAAAATGCGTGCATCAAAATTAAGTGTATAGAATAAGACTACTGTCATCGAGATGCCTTGATGGAAAAAGAAATCGAAAGAGTAGTACTCAATGCGGGTTCGGATAGCAGTGATCAAGAGAAAGCAAATACCATAGTCGGTTTTAGGAGGTGCGTTCAAGTTAGGGCACCTATTTTTAGAGGACTGGGGCCAGATAGCTTCTTCTGGTTGTTTTAATACACGTGGACTCTTTGTGAATGAGTGACAGATGGCAGCACTGTACAGTGCATAGATCTCTAGTGGCAGCGACGAGAGTTAAGACTGTTTTTGATACTTAAAACAGCGACGTTTTCATTGCAAGGACAGCGTGTAGTCATTCGTTGTCTCTATTTTCGTGGTGTTCTTTTTTGTAATTTACATCCTCCAACGTTAAGTCATATCGGACGATGAATGAAACGGATGAAATAATGCTCAAATGAGTCCAGGGTCCATGAAGCTTAGAGTTACCCGACATTCGTCTTCCAGGATAAGATATGATAGACATTTATTAAATGCTTGTCATTTTTACATTATTTTAACACACATTTCCTTAAATTTAAATTTTTTACACTATAGTTAATCTCCTCAGCGCTACACCTACATTTGGCACTCTGGACTTCCTGCTAATTATGTAGCACCAGCCCTTCTCTAATCAACATCCCTCTCCCTCTTCCTCCTCACCACCTTCTCCTCCTTCTCTTCTCCTACTCTTTGTATTCCTTAGCCATTTCTCCTTTATCATGGCCAAAATGTCCCCCATTTCTTTACACTTCTCTTTCCCTTTAACATCCAGCATTCTAAAAACTATAATACTCTTTTCTGGGCCATCCCCACTTCGAATTCCATATTTTCTCTCTCCAAGCTTTTACTTCTTTGCATTCTATTAGGCTATACAAATCATTATCTTCTCCTTCACACATAACACATGTTTTATCACCCGTCGCCCTTAGCCCTTTTAAGAACATAGCTCCTGTTGTTACTCAAGCCCACCCTTCTCTTTCCCTTTTATTACATATGTCCACATACTTTTCTCTTCCCCAATCTTTTTCTTTACTGATTTATATAATCTCAATGAATTCTTCCCTTCAATGCTCCCCCAAATTTCTTGCCTTTGCATGTCTTCTACCCTACACCTTACTACACTTCAGAATCCCTTTACATCTCTCTCTTCTAGTGACCATAAATCTCCCATTCCTACTCTCCTTAACTCCTCTCCTATATTCATCCACCAGATATCCTTGCTTACGTTTACTTTTGCTGCTTTATACATAATTTCAATACTTCATCTTCACTCGTCAAACACCTGTACCAATATTTCACCACTCTTTTTAGCATTATACCCCTTATTCCTGGGCTTCCTAGATCTAGCAAAGCTACCTCCCTTTGTGCTGTCCTTATTAGACGCAGTAGCCCTTCCAGGATAATGCAAAAACCCCGAAAAACCCTTATCCAGGTAACTCGCCCTGGTCAAGATTCGAACTCGAGACCTCTTGAACGTGAGGCAGACACGTTTATCGTGGCATGACACCTATTGAAATTCATCGCTAGTTGTGTGAGGCATGTGGTAATGGTACTATGGATGTATCTAATATACGTTCCTGGGTGCGACAGTTCGATGAAAGCATAACATCCTGTGACAACAAACCAATACGGTCACGGCCTCGCACCAGCCGGTCTGAGGACACGATCCATCGTGTGGACAACGTTTTGGGAGGGCCGCCGATTGAGCATTTTCAGATTTTCATGCAGCATTGTGTGCACAGATCCCACGGAAATGCCAATTTTGGAGACGATGTCTGCAGCTGTTTTGGTTTGTTGTCACAAGATGTTCTGCCTTCATTGAACTGTCGCACCCAGGAACGTACTTTGGACACATCCGTGGTACCATCACCACATGCCTCACTCAACTGGCGATGAATTTCAATAGGTGTCACACCACGAAAATGGAGAAAACGAGTGATTACACGCTGTTCTTGCAATGGAAACGTCGCCATTTTAAGCATCAAAAACAAACATTACTATCGCCGCTGGCACTAGAGTTCTATGAACTTTACAGTGCTGTTATCTGTCATACATTCACAAAGAGTCCACGTGTATTTAAAAACACAAAAGTTCCTATCTGGTCACAGTCCTAAAAAAATATGTGTTATAACTGGAACCAACCTCGTATGGGTTCCAGAGATGCCAACGGCAGTTCCACAGATATACGTAATAGCTAAAATCCATTCTTTAGACGATATCGTCACAGATGGAAGCTCTACAGATACAGCAAGTGAAAAGGATACTCAGGAATCGGAATGTTCATATCAGAATGAAATAAGTCAATTTTGTTCTGCTCCTTACCGTAGAGTATTTGCTGCCTTCAATTTTGCATATTTTTGTGACATGTTTACCTCTCCTCCCCTCTGATAGCCAGTCATTCACTGTAAACAGGTAACACTGCCTCCACTGCCAAGTATCTTCCTAAATATCCCAGGTAATAGAAAGACTTGTTCACAGTATCCAGGAACGGAATCCACGAAGTTAAAATACATATGAGCGTTGAAACAAATTATTAGGTACAGACGTTATTGGTACTCACGAACGGAGGAGAACACCTTGGTCAAGCTTCTTCAGCTTTTATGTTCCCTTTCCCGGGACTACGTGATGCATCTATATTTTATAATACATAGACTCTTCTCTGCAAAAGCCATTCGAGACGATCGTGACCTAAAACAACTGCTATAGTTCCTCCATTTGAAAACTAGGAAATAAAATCTTCAGCAATTCAGGCACATGCGAGTCCTGACTACCTGAGATCCATTAAACAATAATTATTTATATATCAAGTACACAAAGGTGCACATTTTTGGACGCACAAGATCTTTTCAGAACGAACCGCCACACGAATTAAAAAATTTACACCCCTAAATAGAAGCTATCTGCAAAAGTTGCATACATCATTAGTTCCTCTACCCTTCTAAAATTATGTGGTTGTGTACACAGTTTGCCATTTTTGTGTGTAGGGGATGTGATACGAATGGAAATTCTGTGTGATTCTCAGTTATTGTAATATAGGAGGACTGTTCAACAAAGAATAATCACATTTTTTGACAACGTACCTTTACTCGTCCTCATAGTTTTGGTTGACTTCTCAAAATAGTCTCCCCTGAATGTGATGCACTTGTCCCATGGTTTCTGTCAGTCTTCAAAGACATGCTGGAAGCCATTTTTGAAAGATCCTTCAAAATCGCCTCCGCAGTCTTCACCACTGCTTCTGATGAGGGATAATGCCTCCCACGAAGACGTTTCTTCAAGTTACGGAATAGAAAAAAGTCACATAGGTCTAAATCCGGACTATAGGGAGCGTGAGGGATGCACTTCACGTTGAATTTGGCAAGGTATTCAGCAACAACATTGGAAATATGCGGCCGCATGTTATCGTGGCGCAGCATCCAGCCTGCTTCACGCAAATGTGGTCTTTTGCGTCTGATATGGACTTGCAATGTTTTCAGGACATCACTGTAGTATTGTCCAGTTACTGATGTGTGTGCAGATACAACATGCTGATAAACCATTCCATGAATATCAAGGAATGACATGACCATAACTTTCCCAGCAGAAGGTACCACTTTTGCTTTTTGGGGGGTTGGTGATGAAGGAGATTTCCACACTGAGCTTTGCTGTTTTCTCTCAGGGTCAAAATGATGTAGCCAAGTTTCATCAGCAGTGATTACGTTTGAAAGAAACTCCGGATCTTCCTCTAACATCAACTTTAACTACATGCAGAACTGTATGCGAATGTACTTTTTTTCGGGAATTAACAGTCTTGGAACCTATCGTGCACAAACACGTCTAATGTGTAATGTTTCTGTCACCAACGTGTGGGTGGCACCCAATAAATTTTCAGTATTTCAGAAAGTGATCTTAAGGTAATTCGTCGATCTTCTCTCACAATTGCAGTAGAAGTGTTGATGTTTTCTTCCGTCAGAGCAGTAACTGGAGTACCGGGTTCACCTTCCTTTGAAATTGACTGTCTCCCCTGTTTATACATTTTAAAGCACCTTCGAGTTCTGCTGTAGGGAAGAACAGACTCTCCATAGGCCTCCTGTAGCATTATATAGGCCTCAACTGAAGATTTGTTGACACAAAAGCAGAATTTCAAAGCCGCACGTTATTCCTCGCGTGTTACCTCCATTGCAGCGGTAGGTGATACTGAAGATGTCTGAACTGGTCTGGTTCTCACAGGCGGGAACAAGGAGTACCAACAATGAAACTACTACAGCGTGTTTGTTTCACTTTAAGCTAACAGAATATAATAAGTTTGAATTTTAGTGCGAAAAATTATGACCGTACGAAAGTTATGATCATTCTATATTGAGCATCCCTCGTACGAATTTCTTAAATTAAAACGTAAACAATAAGAGCTCGGAAAATGACATACAGGAATCAGCAGATTTGACACTACAGCTTTCTCCCGAAGCATTTAAAGGTCAATCTGGAGAAGAATATAATGAATTTGAAAGTCGTGGCAACGCTGAAAACAGCGGAGGAACTTAAGTATGCCATTTATGTTTGATTCCAATACCAATGAATTTCAAGCTGAGGTTTATGCAATTTAAACCTTTGTCAGGGGGAACCTGAAGAAGTGCTACAAAGGAAGGAACTTTTGGATCTTCTCAAACGGCGAAGCTGTGCTGAAAGAAATGACACGTTATCATATGAACTCAAAGTTATTCTTTTACTGCCTAATGAGTCATATGAAGTTAACAATAAATAACCTTGGATGAATGTCTGGACATAAGGGAATTTCAGGCAATGAACAAGTAGAGGTCTTGAAACGAAAAGGATCAGCTGAAATGGACCTGAACTGGTTTTTGGTATACCATTAAACTTTTCGAAGAACCATTTTTGAGTGGATTAATCATTGGCACCAACCACCATGGGTACAGAGCAGAGGAAGACAGCTTCGAGAGTTGTGACGTATTTCAGCCGGGATCGAGGCTTGCAGTGCGTGTGACATCAGACAAGAGCCATGTAGTACCAAGTTACCTATATAAATGGTGCTGTGAGTACAGTTCAGCCAGCTGTAGCGCACTCGATGACAACAATGTAGCCACGTATCAAATGGAACTGTTAAATTTAGAATGTGACGATTTATTGAAGAACAAATATACACACAAGAAAGACTTGTCTGATTTTCACAAGAATGTCCCTCAAACCAGATTTCCGAGGTTGTATTCACTTGCCGCACGGATATTGTGTATGTTTGACTTGACATATGTATGAGAACAGCAATTTTTCTGTTATAAAATTAGCGAAGTACAAACCCCGAAGTACCTTTTCGGATCACAATCTAACTTAGATTACACATTTCCCATACATTACATCCTGATATTGATAAACTAGTTTAAGGACAGTGGGACGTGTGAATGCCTCAAAAAATCGAATTTTTGTTTTATGTCGTATAAAAATCTGAAAGATTTTACGAATCCAATGATATATTGCATTATAGGTATTCTTACTATTTAAGCCCTTTAAATGGTGATTTAAATATGGCGTCACCATGTCCGCGCCCCCTTTTAAATACATACATAACCATTGAAATTAAAATTGTTATAGCTTTGTGATTTATGGCAGCAGAGCTATACGGTAAATTTTATGCTTTTTTGGCATCTCTGCTGCAGATGTGGCTGATGAGTATTTGCAGAAGGCTCTCACAATATGGCGAATTGTTTACATTTGAAGTGCATGTGGATTATAGTTGCAGTTTTGTTTACAGTTCAAATTATTGGCTTGAGTGTTATTTACTCAAGGTAATTTGAAGCTTTGCTATAAAAATGGGTAGAGTAAAGCGTTTTGGTTGGAGAAAGGCAGTGTTTTGTCGTTAAAACGCAAAAACAGTGACATTGAAAGTGTATCTAACCTTACTTGTTGCAGTAAATTTTCAGCTTCTAGAAAAATATTGTGTCACATTCAACCAGATGATAACAACAGCTTTTGCGTAGATAACAGTGGAGCTCATAAGAGTTTTGTAACCGTAGAGGTATCATTGTTATCCAAACTGGTGTAGAAAAGTACAGGAGTATGGTGCAGGAATGTAATTTTTGGTGAGTTAGCTCAGAAACCTGTTGTTTTGGTTTTTTTTTAATTTTTCCACGATTTGCAATTTTACATGTTTGGGTACACATTTCTCAGAAACCACTTTTGTTGGAGGTCTGAAACTTTTTGTAGTGTCACAAACATTTACGTTTAATAAAATGACCGTAAATATATTTTCAGGTAAAACATTTTGAATTTTTAAAAATTTAAAATTTGTGCATTTTAAGGGAAGGAATAATGGTATCAAATTCAAAATTATTTTGTCTATATACTTCACTATATAAACTTCTAACACGGTAATTTTATGGGTCACTGAGTACTTTATTACTCCTAAAAATTGGATTCTTTGTGAAAAGAATCATGGCGGTTATGTGTAACTAAATAATAACATGTGTTTAGAAAATTTTCGTTTGTTGACGTCATCTTAGAAAGCATCCGAGGAAAGTTATGAATTTATATTACATGTTTTGCTTTATCAACATATTAAGAAATAGTTGCTTGTTAGATGGTATGAATTTCATTGTCCTGTGACAAAGCAAACCCATGAATTTTGACATTTCAAAAGTGTGTAGTTAAGCGCAAGCATTGTGCTTTCCACACATCCCTCTGTCCTTAAGAACGAAACAGGAAGTGTCGGAAAATGTCCACGTAATTCTGTTCTGGTTGGGTGTTCTCTATTTTGCACAGAAAATTACTTCATGTTTTATTTTATTTACTTTATAAGTGCCTGACCTTCAGATAAATTACGAGTTGAAGTTTTATATATTTTGTAATAGAAGAGAGCCAAAACGTAATTGTTTATAAACTGTGACCAATAGTATAATTAAAGCAGTCAGCATATATATTACAACACACAAGATGTAAGTTGTACGTATTGTTAATACCCGATACGTTTCCTGTCTTTCCTACCCTGTCGGAACCCAAACACATCCTTCCTCTTGGGCAGCAGAAATCAGCGCGGTGATGTCACACGCTAACCTGCCTTACGTTCGGGGGCATATTTGGCGGTTAGAGCTGATGTAGTTGACGTCACAATGCCAGTACCTGTATTCCCCTGATACAGAGGGTTGTAGGCACAGTAAGATGTACTTTATCCCTATAGTCAAACTTAATAATATCAACATCAAAAGAGCAAATGTTAAATATACTTGGTATGTATATTGATGAGAAGCAACACTTTGATACGCATATTAATTCTGTAGGAATGAAAGCTAAATAAGTATTAATGAAACTATCTACAATAGCTACGAGAATATTTAAGCTTTCTCCTAGTACAATTCATACATATATGAGTTTCATGGTTGGTATAACTGCGTACGGAATGTCGATATGGGCACATAGAGTAAAATTGAGGAAGAATATAGACACTCCACGGAAATACTAAAGACACGCTTTACTTCGTTGCACAGGAGCAGCATCAACGACTGCTACAATGGCATTATTAGTGATAGTGGGAATATGACCATTGGATTTATTGATTAAACAAAGGGCAGCCTGCTTTTCGATGAAGCGGAGAGAATTCACTAAGACTGAAAATTTATTGGGAACTCCATGCAGGACGAGGAGAGAAATTAGGTACGTATTAATTGAAGAATGGCAACATGAATGGGATCAAATTGATGAAGGAAGAAGGACACACGAAATCTTTCTTAGTTTAAATGAGAGATTAAAATTAAAGGAAATCCAACCAAGACGAAGTGAAATACAATACATTTCAGGACATGGACCGTACAAGATATACTTTAAAAAGATGGGGAAGGCAGATGAAACCATGTGCACAACCTGCATTGAAGAAGATACTCCGGAACATGCTTTATTTGAATGTATAAAGTATACACAACAGCTAGAAGAAGAGAGGAAAGAATTAGCAGGGAAATGTATGTGGAACATAATTAGAAAGAGGGAAGATTTTAAAATATTAGAACGTGCTGCAGAGAAGGTCTCAACAATAGTAATGGATGAATATAATCAACAAAGACTGCAGCAACGACGAGTAAGGGACAATATTCAACATAGATATCGTGAACCACCTTCCACACCGAGAAGATCTGAACGACTTCGAGGACAGAATATGAATAACTAGCTTCAACAACCAAAGGAAGTAGAGGAACATCACCTAGTCGAAGGATTAATAGAAGAGGACAATCTTGGATTCAACAGAAGGATTTGAAGCGACAGGAGAAGACAACATCACCACAAGAGCAAAAGGATAGTTGATTTATTAGGGATAGGAAGGTAGAAGTAGTTTAGATTGTGAAAATTGTAAGCTACAATTGTAGCAATTAGATTAGCTGGGTTAGATTAGATAGGTTAGTGTAGGTTAGCTTTTCTGCAAAATGTTTGAAAATCTCAATATAATTATTATGTTTAAGTAAATATAAAATTGTAACACTGTGTCGTGGTATAGCATATAGAGGCCAATACGTAAGAAATGCAGAATAAAAAAAAAATATAAAAAATATCCTTAGAGAGGAATTAGTACGTAACAAACAGTCTCTTATACACTAATGTTCAGTATGAAACACTGAGTACCAAGCGATATGAACTTTTAGGTTGTTAAAACTCAATGATGATACTCCTAAAGGAATAAAAAAGTGTTCCTAATTAAAAAGATAGGAATATTTAACTAGAACAATAGCAATAATATAACTAGCCTTTAGGTTTTAGCATTAAGGGCAACTACGACCACACTCCATCATAACAGTATTGAAGCCAAGTAGAGCCAAAGTGAAGCCAAGAGAACAAACACAACATGCATAGTTATGAAACACTTCTTCTGACTTATCGAAATTTTATGATATACTGAGTAAAAAGTTTGTAAATTAGTTTATTTTCTTTGTAAATAACGTGCAAAGAACCCACTTTTTGCATGAAATGCAAAAACGAGGAATTTTCTTAACCCAAAATACTTAAAATATTAAAATATTTTTACGTAACATACTGGGAAGATATATTAATACAGAAATGGCGCTTGGTATACTACTCTCACTAGAGGAATGGGACATTTATTGGGATCCATGTCAGGAAAGTTTTGATATTGTGTAACCTGCAGTATAGTAGATGCAGCGATCAAGGAAAATTCAGAAAAAACCATATCCGGCGAGCATTAAATACTTTTAATGTTAGAGAATTAAAATAAAGCACACCAGGTAGCCCTATTGACCGGTCTTTGCGTAAGCATACATCCCTTTATACGCCTAAACGTTTGCAGAACGCAACGGGAAAATTCCAGTAAAACGCAATGCAGTGCTGTGAGAGGACTATACAGGCTACTTCAATGATGGAAACTGCCTCTTGTTTGGAGCAGAATCAGGTCCGCTACCGTCGTACGTTTAAGTGGAATTTCCCCGTTGGTTTGTGCAACTGTTTCAACGTACGAAGGGATATCTGATTACGTGAAAGACAGGGGAGTTGGGCCACTTGGTAAATATTTATACCTTTATCTTTGATTTTTTTATTTTCTTTTAAAGATTTTTCTTTTAAAGGTTTCGTTATGTAATAAGTAGGGCCCGGATGTTGTTGACTTATAACTTCTCTAAAAAGAGCTATAAAATGACCTTAAATACAAAACATGCACATAAAATGTAAAAAAACAAATGACCTAACAAAAATTAACAATTTCCTTCATAATAATACATTAATAGCTGTCACAGACAAATAATGAATATATGGTACAAATAACCACATTTTAAAATTAACTTTCTTAGTAAATAATACACTTATTGCTACTAAATAATAAATTCTAAATTCATCAAGTTATTTTCAATTTTATAAAATAAGAAAAAATAAGTTACTGTAACAATTAGCCAAAACATACCTTACTTAGCGTTGGTCATCTTCAAGTTCTCAAAAGTAAAGGAACGGCGGTTGTGAGCTAAAACTGTTTTATATTTTGAGAAACTTCTCTCCAATTCCACAGATGTTATTTGAAAACCACCATGTCTCTGTCTATTAAATATATCAGTTCTGAAGTTTTCTCCTGACACGATATCGGCTTATACGATATGAACTTTTAATCACAGATTATTTTAAAACCACCCAAAAAGCCCAAGGTCAGGGGTTAGGATCAGAACTTCCACGGGAATTGAATCCGGGTCTCCCTAATGTGGGCTACAGATTAAAGTGCCCAATAGATTCGTGAAAAAGAAGGAAAATTCTCGGAAAATGCATCTAAATGTTATTATAAAAATTTGGAAAAAATTCATTTTGATGACCTATCAAACCATATATATCCAACGTATTTGTTCCAGAATGCACTTAATTTCAAATAAGCATCGTCTGTGACTACTCAGAAAAAAATGACATTACATCAAAATCCGGGCCCTACTTATCACACATACACGGCGAGTCCAGTATATGTACACTCTGTTCAGATATAGTCATGCCTTCTGGAAAGTAACGTGTCATACATCGGCAGACACGAGATATCATATATAACGTGATTGAATATTCCGACAAGGAGAAAGAAGAGGGCATTAAAATCGTCGTTACTTTTATTAATATTTTCATTCAGATTTATCATTAGTGAACTTATAAAAGATTGTATTTCATAGTAATGCCTAAAATTCTGTACACATAACTTTGTATACCTTCACATTATGATGTATTTATGTTGTTTATGACCTAATTGCATTTGTACAGACTGATAACGCTTCAAAAATTTAGACCATACACTTCCTGAAATTATATCATAAGGAAACCTTTCCATTGTTGTCATTTGTTTTAACTAGAAGACTAAAAGAACCAATACTTATTGGTAAAAGGGATGGATTACTGAAATAAGGAGCTCGAGGTTGATAATAGGGACAATGAGAGTTAGACATCTTTAAGTGTCGGAACTTTGCTGATGACATGTTTGCTAGTTGAGTAAATCACATTTTTAAAAAATTATTCCCGTTGTACAGATTGATTGCATTAGAAAATTAGCTGTATTATCGTAATTGTGGTAGTCATTTAATAACAAAAGTGTAGTTGGTTTTCTCTGTCTTTTTACCGTTATGGAAATTACAGAAAATCGGGCTCTTGAGCCTCATCTTCATTCTTTGAAAAACATTAGAACAACTAATTACGTGGCTACATATATGATGTATTTATAATCATTAAAGTTATTTCTTTATGATTATGCACCCCTGTCGCGTATAATAATTGACTAACCTCTCACGGCGGACACACGCACCTTCGAAGAGCTCTATTTATTTTTCGTAGCTTAATATATGCCAACTTAACAATATTTCACCTTTCAAATCGAGCAGATAAGAGGATAACAGCGCTGGTCACTTTAAGGTCAATACGCCTCAAAGCTTTGTCGAGTCATACAAGCTCGCGATATACTCAACACTATTGTAGACATGGCCTCCTGTAAATAGCATTGCCAAACCAAAGAAGCCCAATAAATTTCCCAAAACCCCGAAAATAAAATAAAAAAACTGTCCTTACTTATGAAACCACCTAATGCAAATGTCGACTGCATACTGGAGATGTTTGAATTGTAATTCATGGATCAGTAGTAAATGTTTGTAAAATTGATCAAAAGGGAGGTCATGGCCACTACATGGGTTGGTGCCACTTTTACACTGTGGCCTGGTGTCGCATTTCGCGCCAAGTTTAGGTCTAGTTTGCTAGTTGTAGGTTGTAAGTATAAGCTCCTAAGAGCGACCCTGTAGCATCGGACCTCCCCGCTAAGTTGCCGTGCTAGCCGTTCTTATATACTACATGAAATGTCCACTTTATGTCCGTGAGAGTTTATAATACATTCTATGTTCGTTTCTTATAAATTAACGCCTACATATTTTTAAGAGAATTTTACATTTTATAATACCAATAATAATTTTAAAACGTTTTATAGTATTTTCACATTCTAGAACTATTTGTATAGGGAGTTCGAAGCAAGTATTTTACAAATACAAACAAGTGTGGATTGAAAGTATGTTAACAGAATTAACTGAGATTGAGCCACAGAGGAAAACAGCATCCTTCCAAATTTATATAATTAAATAAAAAAGCTTAACTGAAAGGAAACGACCTGATCATCGGTCTTTAACATGACATTTTCTACCCGTTTTTTGTTACTTAAGGTAAGTAGAGGAGGTGCTGTATTAAATTTCGATATTTCAGTAGAAATACACATTTTAATGGACATTAATTGTTCTTTAACACCAGCCATGTGTAGGCCAAAGTATGGAAAGGTAGAGTCTGACTGAAATAATACTTCCAGAATTTAAAACAAAATTATTTTAGAAAAAAATAAAGGTGTGAGTATGAACATCTATGTATGTGTGCGAATTCTAAAACGTTAAATCGGTTAAATACCTAACATGGTATTTTAACTCAGCATGTTGTAGGATGTCCAACGAAAAGAGACGTGTATCTTGAATTTTCTGGAATTGTTTTCAGAAAGGCCTGTACTTGTGTGTCAAGCTCCGTTAAATCTGCCAACAACCTCATTACGCTATTTATATGTTATAATTGGTGTTGAGAAATATATACAAAAGCATGTTTTTATTGACAGATCATATCTCATAGAGCTTGGGAGTTATCCATTTCATGCCGGATTAAGAATTTCTACATATTTTAGATTGCCTGCGGTGCCACATGTAGTAAAAGCGGGCGTTAAAAAGGGGAGTCTACATATTTTAGTTGTTAGTGCACATTTTGTTGATATTTCTTTGTTATGGGTTAAACCTTCCAAGGGATTTGTCAGGATACGAAAATAAGTTAAATTCGACCGTAGCACACTGTAATTGGCCGTCCCGTAGCTGAATGGTTAGACCTCTCAACTCTCACCAAGACGACTTGGGACGGATCCCAGTGAGATTTGTGCTGGATATCTTACATTTGCTTATCTCTTGAAAACTGAGTTTCAAAATCACAGAGCAACTAGCTTTGAAACATTTGACTATCACTTAAAGTTCACTGTATCCCCTTGTAACTACAATAATGTGACTTTGTGGGTTCGTGAAATGAAAAGTCCAATTTCACCACTCAAAAATGTTCTTTATTTCCACCGACTTACAGTTTAACACTTGCCAATTACACAGAATTACGTACTGCACACAATTACAATTCACCAGTTCGTCCGTTACAATTTCACTTGTACTCGCGATTACATCAACTCCGATACTCATACACAGTTACGTACAGTCTTCCGTTGCACAATCTTTTCGTTCATTAACACGTCACTGACTAACACTGCCTTCTTACACCAAGAACTGTCCTCACTCACACTCTGACTGACTAACTCGACGTGCTGCTTATATAGGGTCCGCTTGCCGATCTAGAAGGTTCTCGATTAGATTGAATGTCCCGTAATTTCCAGACCCTTGGAGAAGGGTAAAGAGACAGCTCAGGGGCCCGACATCCCTCTCCTAACCATCCCTTCAGTTAGTGACAGGAGACAAATGAGTGTGCGTGGCGTGGCCTCCGGCCCCTTCTCAGCTGTTGTTTGTGGTGCTTCCCGATAACTGGGTGACACTGCTCCCTCCTCAAAGCTGGTCGTCCCGAACAGCACCATCATAGCGGGCTAGACGATCCAGGTGTACCACCAACATCTTCCCTCGGGGAACCTTCTGGATACGGTAGACCACGTCGTTAATCCTCTTCACCACCCGGTACGGTCCCTGCCATGGCTGCTGGAGCTACGGGCAGTGTCCCTTGGTCCGGGTAGGACGGTACAACCAGACTAGGTCACCTTGCTGGAACCCTTGGCTGTTGGCTTGCCTGTCATACCTGGTCTTCATGCGGTCGCTCGCCTTCTGGATGTTCTGGCGAGCCATCTCGTGCATGTCGTGGAGATGGTCCACCAAGTTCTCCACATACTCGGTCGCTGGCGGTTTCACTTCCAGAGGGCTTCCAAAAGCCAGGTCACAAGGGAGGCGTAACTCTCGGCCGAACATTAAGCTGGCTGGCGTCATCCCAGTTGTGTCGTGTGTAGACGAGCGGTAGGCCAGCAAGAACAGTGGCACCTTGACGTCCCAGTCTCGCTGATGGCTGGCCACAACCTTCCTCAGGTGTTCCTCTAAGGTCTTGATGTACCTTTCGACCATGCCATCCGACTGGGGATGTAGAGGTGTCGTGCGGGTCTTGTTCACCCCAAGCCTTTGTAGTGCCTCCTTCATTAGGTTGGACTCAAAGTTGGTACCCTGGTCACTGTGTAGCTCTAACGGCACCCCAAATCGACAGAACACTTGCTCCACGAGGCAGTCTGTGATTGTCTTTGCCTCTTGGTTTGGGATGGCATACACCTCCGGCCACTTGGTGAAGTAGTCCACGACCACCATTAGGTACTTGTTGCCTCGGTCGGAAACTGGGAACGGTCCAGCAATGTCAACGGCGATCCGTTCGAATGGGGCTCCGACGTTGTACTGCTGCATGCGACCCCGGCTCCTAGTCTGGGGGCCACGACTCGCCGCGCACACGTGACACTGACGGCACCATCTCTCCGCATCTGCTCGGAGTCTCAGCCAGTAGTAGCGCTGCCGAAGTTTGTCGATCGTTCGGTTCGCTCCCAGGTGTCCTCCCGAAGTACCAGCGTGCACTTCCTCCAAGACTTCCGGGACCTTACTCCGGGGAAGTACTAACTGTTCTTTGTGCGTCTTCCCATCGGGTGACTCCCATACCCGGAACAGCACGCCCTCTCTGGTCTTCAACGAGTCCCATTGGGCCCAATACGACTTGTAGGTGGCGCTCCTCGGTGCGATGTCCTCCCAGGTTGGTCTCGTCCCTGCCTCCACTTCCCTGAAGAGTGGCCCCAAGTCTGCGTCCGCCAGCTGCTCCCTCCTCAGGCCTGCGCTATCCCAGCCATCCGCAGGCACTGCCGTGACTACTCGGACTGCTGCGGCACGCTCCTTCTCCTCCACTCTTGTACACTGGCCGCACTCTTCCGGACAGGGTCTTCGGGACATGGCGTCAGCGTTACCGTGGCTCTTCCCTTTACGATGTTCCGAGGTGAAGTCGTACTCCTGTAGCCTCTGGACCCAACGTGCTGTCTGGCCTTCCAGGTTCTTAAAACTCAATAGCCAGGTTAGGGCGGAATGGTCAGTCCTCAGGTGGAATGGCTGACCGTACAGGTACTTGTGGAAGTGCTCCAATGTCTTTACTACTGCCAGTAACTCCCGTCGGGTGACGCAGTAGTTCTTTTCTGCCTTGGATAGCGTCTTGCTGTAGTAGGCTATCACCCGCTCATGGCCGTCCTGGATCTGCGATAGGACACCTCCAATGCAATGGTCGTTGGCGTCGGTGTCCACAATGAAGGCGCCAGCCGGTTGTGGGAAACCCAAAATTGGAGCACTGCACAGGGTCTCCTTTAGGTGCTGGAAAGCGTTTTCGGGGTCCTCCGTCCACACATAATGCCGGTTTTCCTCCGTCAGGCGGGTGAGGGGTTTTGCGATGTTGTCGGCCTTTTCCTCTAAATCATTAAGGCGGTCGTCTACTTGACCCTTCCGCTTGCCCAGATTCGTGACGTCATCCCTCACGCCGGCCAACCGTTCCTCAAACTTTGCGGCGAGAGCCTCGTTCGCCGCCTTCATTTCCGTGGCCAGACTGCCGTTCGCTGCTCTCATTTCTGTGATTAACTCGGCCTTCATTTCTTCCATCTTCTCGGTGATGTTATCGTTGGCCGTCTTCATTTGTTTCAGTTCCGCGGTGATGTTGTCGTTGGCCGTCTTCATTTCTTCCAGCTTTGCGGCCAGGTTGTTATTTGCCGCTTCTATTTTCGTTATTAATTCGGCCTTCATTTCCATCATCTTCTCCAAAAAATTTTCCAATGCCGCGTCCATGGTTGTAATGTTCGGTGATGTTATCTTCCCGCTTCCTGACACCAGTGTGACTTTGTGGGTTCGTGAAATGAAAAGTCCAATTTCACCACTCAAAAATGTTCTTTATTTCCACCGACTTACAGTTTAACACTTGCCAATTACACAGAATTACGTACTGCACACAATTACAATTCACCAGTTCGTCCGTTACAATTTCACTTGTACTCGCGATTACATCAACTCCAATACTCATACACAGTTACGTACAGTCTTCCGTTGCACAATCTTTTCGTTCATTAACACGTCACTGACTAACACTGCCTTCTTACACCAAGAACTGTCCTCACTCACACTCTGACTGACTAACTCGACGTGCTGCTTATATAGGGTCCGCTTGCCGATCTAGAAGGTTCTCGATTAGATTGAATGTCCCGTAATTTCCAGACCCTAGGAGAAGGGTAAAGAGACAGCTCAGGGGCCCGACATCCCTCTCCTAACCATCCCTTCAGTTAGTGACAGGAGACAAATGAGTGGGCGTGGCGTGGCCTCCGGCCCCTTCTCAGCTGTTGTTTGTGGTGCTTCCCGATAACTGGGTGACAATAACATAATGTTTATTTTGAAGTAGATAGACCCATAAGTGTTTGTACAAGAGTAGAGAAAGTCATGTATACATCACATAACGACCAAAACATTTGACTATCAGTTAAACTCTACTGTATTCCGTTGTAACTACAGTAGCATGTTTATCTTGAAGTAGGTAGAGCAATAAATGTTTGTACAGGAGTAGAGAAAAACATGTATACATCACATAACGACCAAAACATTTGACTATCAGGTAACTCTACTGTATTCCCCTATAACTACAATAAGATAATGTTTATCTTTAAGTCGATAGAGATATAAGTGTTCGTACAAGGGTAGAGAAAGTGATGTGTACATCATATAAGATAGAGCTGTTTAAAACTTTTAACTATCAGTTAAAGTTTACAGTATTCCCTTATAAGTGCAATACGATAATGTTTATCTTGAAGTAGATAGAGCAATAATTGTTTGTAGAAGAGTACAACAGGTCATGTGAGTACACATATTCACTTTGTTTTTGTTTTGGTAACTTCATTCTCTTATAAGTAGGGCCCGGAAGTTGTTGACCCAAAAATGCTCTATAAATGAGCTATAAAATGTCCTTAAAATATTAAGAATGCACATAAAATTTAAAAAAATTACCTAACAAAATTAACAATTTCTTTCATAATCATAAATTAATAACCGTCACAGACAAATAAGGAATATATGGTTCGAATAACCACATTTTAAAATTAACGTTCTTAGTAAATAATGCAATTGTTGCTACTAAATAATAAATTCTAAATTCATCAGGTCATTTTCAATTTTATAAAATATTAAAAAATAGGTTACTCTACCCATTAGCCAAAACTTAGCGTTGCAGTGCACCACCATGGTCATCTTCATGTTATCGAAAGTAAAGGAATGGCGGTAGTCAGTTGAAACTGTTTTATACTTTGAGAAACTTCTCTCCACTTCCACATGTGTTATAGGTGCATATTTGAAAAACACTATGTCACTGCCTGTTAAACCCTGTTAAAAATATCGGTTCTGAAGGATTTTCCTGACAAGATATTGGCAGTCTGACAAACTGGTATTCTTTATTTTTGTCCAACACAGATTTTAGTGTCTGTCTAATTTTGTCCCCAATCTCACATTTTACATTTTGTATCCTCTCTGCCGCAATCCTCACTAACTCAATCGACTTATCCAATGTCATGCCACGTTCTTCATGGCGAGTTATGGTATCCGTCAAAAATGCAAATTTTTATTTAATGAAAGGTAATTTACCTTGTATTTGAGTATCAAAAAACAGATCCTGTGCGCTCTCAGTTGCCTTAGAATTTACCCTAACAAAACCATTCACGACTTCTCTCACTATATGAAAATTGTCACTGTGGTATATACATGTAGTTAAACATGTACCCCAACGTGTTAAAATTGGTGTCGGGGGCAAAGCTATATTAGGGTCTTTTTCTTTGTAATACATAGTTCGGGATGGCGCTTTCAGAAATATTTTCTTTACTGTGGAAATTAGTGTTGATCTGACCTGTTACGAAATTCGATGAAAAGCATGGGCAAACACGTAACATGCACCATCGTATTGTAAATAGATTTAATCGATTTTGCCGCCTTTAGCATGTAAAGCGCTGCGTCTGCTATGAAGAGGAGCACATTGTTATACTGTATTTCACTAGGCCACAATAAACACATGGATTTAGCGAAGAGTTTGCATATCTGACAGTGGTTAACGGCTTCCATAACCTCTGAGGTCAGAAGAAACATTTGTCCGGCACTAGTAGTTTCTAGCGTACTTATCAGTACATTGGCTACATATCAACCCTCTAAATCGCTTGTTTCAACAATTGATACATACATTTTTCCCATTCACATATTCACGTATTCGGTTTAGCGTGTCTTCATAACATTTTTGTACGTAACTTTTACGCAATATTGATTAATCTGGAATTGAATGACCAGTGTGACGTTAAAGAGAATCTCGTAATTTGGAATTACTTAATTTTTCTAGCGGAATATTTGCTCTAAAAACACTTCACGCAATTCTTTATAAAAGTAAGATGACTTGTTACTTGACGTTGAAGCCCTATCTTTCAACAGTAACTGAGACACTTGTCTTTTTTCACATTTTAAAGAGCTCGCAAATGTTTTTGAAGCCCAACAAGTTGTACGGTGAACCCTTTGTCTGCAGCGAATTTAATTTCGCATACTTTCCAGAACAATACAGTTCCATAACTAGATAATATGTTTCCGCCAAACCCTGAAACATACTGTTCCAAACGGGACGCATTTGACTGTTTTTGTTTCGGCATTTCAATTCCACAACACAACAAATTGACACACCTCACAAACTACTCTCCTTACTGCGACACTTCTAGCTCATTAAGTCCTGACTGATGTAATCCACGTGTACTGCATTATGTAATCGGCGATTCCTCGAATTCATGCGTCATAAATTCACCAGAACTGTTAGGTTGGTGACCTGTGTTAATTACATGTTTACCACACTTACAAAGTTACTATTTCATAAAAATGATTGTATCAATGCGGGCTACAGATGAAAATGCCCTATAAATTCGTGAAAAAGAAAGAAAATGACCGAAAAATGCATCTAAATGTTGAAAAATTACCTTAGTATAAAAATGTGAGAAAAATGCATTTTGATGACCTATAAAACCATATATATCTAACGTATTTTTTCCAGAATACACTTAATTTCCAATAAGCATCGTCTGTGACTACTCAGAAAAAAGATGACTTTTCATCAAAATCCGGGCCCTAGTAATAAGTTAATAAAGGATTTTAACTCCTTCATCATTATTTCAAGACATAAACTTATTAAGTATACATCTTATTAATTGATAAAGGATTTCATCTAAAACGCTTCTTACCACAAAAGATCGTATTCTCAGAAATTTGATTTTAGTTTCTGCTCTACGTACTCACAGCAAGTAGATGAGGTATTGTAGTTCATCCAATAAATTCTATGTCGAAAGCACCAGAAATACTTGTTTTGAGTCCCCCTGAAAAATTAAGCTGCAACATCCCAAATTATCCTTTAATACATCGAAAGTTGATGCAAAATTCTAATTTTCTGAAAAATTCATGAAGGAATTTTCACTAAATTTCCAAATTTTAAAGATTTTTTTTTTTATGAGAAATGAAGTCGACATCTTCAATTTGTATCTTGTACTTGTAAAAGTAAAATATAACCAAATGTCAGATGTTCTGCAAAAAAAAAAAAAAAAAAAAAAGAAAAAAAAAAAAGAACAAGATCTTGTTAAAACACACTTAATAACACAAATAAATAAAAAAAATATCGCGAGCTTTAATGAGATAATGTATCTATATTTTTTCCATTGACTTGCATTCACAATAAAAGCAACTCACCGAAGTTGGATTCGGAGTCAACATCGTGGATAACAATCTTTATGTCTTCACCAGCAGTGACAGAAGCTTGGCGCCTTACAGTGTCAACATTACACATGTCCTCCATTCCGCGGCTAGATGGCACCACTGATCGCGAGCCCTGTGCCTGTCGGGCCTGTAGAGCTGCCAGGTCCGGACTGCAACATGTTAAACAATATATTTCGAGTTAAGCACTACAACTATTTAAAAATATGCACATACAGTAATAATAAGCACTGAAGTTGATACATGCATTTATGGATTTACCACTTAAATACATATTTTGACCATAGGTGAACCCTCAGAGTACGTGAGGACCTTCTCTCAATTCTATATCATCTCCGTAAAGCTTCAGAGAATATGGTGAGGCGAGAACAAACATGTATACATGCTGGAGGATGGCAATTAGTACAGGGAAGAGCTCTGCTCTTCTACTGGCTAAGGTCCGACGCTGGCGATCGACGGGATCAATGAGGCTGAGGCAGAGGCAAATCCCTTGGGTTACCTCGGCTAAATACCTGGGTGTCCTGCTTGATCGCGGGCTACACTTCACTCCCCATGTCAGGGCCAAAGCGGGTCTAGGCAATGTCGCACTCAGGCAGTTGTACCCCAACTTCAAATCTAAGATGTCTGCTCACTTCAAACTACGCCTGTACCGGGCGATTATTCCACCCATGATTCTGTACGGCTGCGAGGTCTGGGGATTGGCGGCTCCGACCACCATCCGCAGACTACACATCGTACAGAATCGGGCGTTAAGGATGATCTACGGTACGGGGCGTAGATTCCCTACTCATATCCTACACGGATACTCCCAAATCCCTTACATAGTGGACATGGTAAGAGAGAGATCTCAAACCCTCCACCGAAAACTGTCTACCCATTCCAACCAGCTGGTCAACACTTTAGGTCGGTATGACCACAGAGCTCCTCGCAGGAGGAGGAGATACAAACTCCCCAAGGACGCATGGGCTATTAGCCTGGAGGGGTTCTCTCCATCCCACCATAAACCCCAGAACCAGAAATGCGTCTAGATAATACCCCCACACAGTTTCCTACACCCCCCTGATCGTGGTGTCTGCACTCTGACCTCCTTCAAGCGGGGAGTTCGGGTGAAGGCGGCCTTGGGAATACATACCCCAGGCGGTACCCTGTGCGGCTTAACCCGATAGATCAGAGAAACCTATGCCGTGACACAAACGCTTGAGACAAACGACAACTTCTATACTGCTCAGATAAAGCCGCACTAAGCGGCTAGGTGCTGGGCGAAACCACTCCGTCCAGGTAAACTTATACGACTCGATTCTTCTGCTGGTCTGCTGGAGGAAACTTCCAACATTTTCTCTGAGATGTAAATAGTGTAATGTAATCTCCCAACTGTGTTTTATATTCTCCCAAAGTTCACGCGTGTCCTATTATTAGTTCAAATGTTATGGCCTATTGAAATGGTTCAGGTTTATATGGATCGTCCTGTATTGTCAAATTTTAAGCCTCTTATTTCCATCTGAACCGCTATACTTAATGTGTGAGTTACCAAATTCTGTTCTATTTCTACGTTTCAGATCACTGCCTCAGTGCATTTTTTGAAAAGACTTGAACTCTTGGCACTCTTTGACATAATGGATTTCTTATTTATAGCTTTTCCTTCAAACGAAAGTTGAATAATGAGGTATTGCTACCTGACAGTTTATACATTATGCGTTGATTTTCACATATATTTATAAAATATTAATCTCACGTGTCTATAATTTCCGTATCAATAACAAACTCGCACCATGGACATGAATTTATCTGCATTTAAACGTAATATAAACTGAATATCTCTGTCCTTGTTTCAGGTTTCAGTATTTCTAATTTTTAGACTTGGACACAATTCTATTGTTTATCTTTTTGGTTTATATTTTGTTTACTGTATGTGTATGGTAATATATATGTCCAAAGTAATCTGAATAAACATTCGACATTAAGAGTACATTGGATTGTAGAACTAGCTTTTCCCTTTTTAAGAAATAGCTAATATTTTTGTGTGCTTAAATTAGCAGCAGGGTACGGGTGATTAAAATTACACCGTAAATCTTTCAAAGTGATTAGGTATGATAAATAATTATAATTGTTTTAGTCTGAGGGAAGGACTGGCAAGGTCCTTAAGGTAATAAAATATTGTCACATAATTAATCGAAGGCCCGACCAGCTAGCGGCTGGGAGGGCGACAGGAGTTATTTAGGCCACGCCTACCCATTTATCTTGTAGCACTAACGAGGGGGATGGTTGGAAAAACATCAATAGCCATCTATTTCCCCCTCCCTGACGTCTGGAAGAGTCGGGATGATTCACGGTACCGCGAGACTTCCAGAAACAGCGATACCCGAAATAAGGCCTGCAGTGGGCGAGTCAAAGTCAGTTCTTGGCGAGCAGCCGGAGGAACGCCGTGCTAGTGAACGGGCTGGAAGACTGTGTACAGGCATCGGAGGAGTTGTACGTAATTGCGAGTGCAGAATGGACCTCTGACAGACGAACTGGTGAATTGTAATTGTGTGCACTACGTAATTCTGTGTATTCGGCAAGTGCTCCAACTGTAACTCGGTGGAAATAAAGAACATTTTGAGTTTGTGCAATTGAACTTTTAATTTCACGAACCCACAAGGTCACAATATCGAGTTTTTATAAACAATTCATTTAGAAACTCAATAAAGTCTTCCCTAAGCCATTCTACAGACAGTGTCTTAAGTTCTGAAAATGCCACATAACCTATAAGTAGCCTTTGGTGATGGAAATAATTGAATGATAGTCACAGTGGTCATGGGATAACATGATTCGTGAGGTCGTGATTTCAAACCCGGCGGAGGGTGATGGTATTTTTCATGTGTAAAAATTCCTAACATGACTTCTTCCGCAAAGGGAGTGAACGGAATTTGCTATTCACGCTAGTGAGCAGAATATGGTGTAGTGTAAATTAAACTAGGACTACTTCTCTCAAATTTCTGTATTTTAACCCATAAGATTTTGTAGAGGAGAAGCTCGAGACCTTTGGATTTTGCAACAAATAATGTAATTTGTAGTTCGGTTTGGACCCTGGAGGTTTATGTCGTAATGAGGCTATATTGCACTAACATGGAGGGATTCAGCCAGCAATTAATTACTGCAAGGGGACCACCATCCCATCAGGCACTTAGACCTGAATGACGTGCACCGATTCAAATGTCAGGATATAGTAGTAACTCTCCCACATGCAAATCCACACTGTTGCATTAGATCGCATTTAATCTAGAACAAAGTATTTAATAAAATGCTCCGCGCGCGCGTGTATGTGTGAACAGTATAACCCAAACACGAAAAGTTGTACAATACCAGTTTTGGTGAATAGCTGACCCCACGCTATCTTTGCATCCAACATTTTTCGAAAAGTTTCACTTTTACAAAATTGGTTATAACAGTTCTGCTTATACAGAGGCTGTCCTTAGTTTATATGGCAATGTAAATAAAAGCACATCTACGTGTGCGACATCATCGGCTGTTCAGCCTTGTATCTCTCTGTGGATGAAAAATATACTTCAAATATCAGTTTTAAGGACTTTAAATATAATGCTAAATACAGGGTGTATGTAAATGAATATCGCAGTTTTAACTCTTTATAATATTTATTACATTAAACTTACAGTTATAAATGATATTTCAAATGAAAAGACAACTCAGTTTTGTTTCTGGCATCTATTCGAATGTGCGTGCAATGTTTCTACCGCAATCCGCTAGATAGCGGTAGTAGCAAAAATGGCAACTAGTAAACAAAAAGCGTTTTGTGTTTTGCAGTTTGCAAAGACTGAATCTGTAGTTACTGTGCAACGTACGTTCCGCATTAAGTTCGGTTGTGATCCTTCTAAAGATGATAACATTCGTAGATAGTATCATCAGTTTGAAAATACTGGCTGCCTTTGTAAAGGGCAGAGCACAGGACGACCAAGAGTAAGTGAAGAGACTGTTGAGCGAGGGAGGGAGTTGTTCACTCGTAGCACAAAGAAATCGGTCCGGAAGGCTAGTCGTGAATTACAAATGTTTCATGACGATGACGATTTCATGTATCGTGTTGGCTTCAGTGAAGTATCGACCTTTCACCTTAGTGGACATGTTAACACTCAATTAGCGTATCTGAGATTCAGAAAATCCTCACGAGATAGTACTAATCCTACGAGATTCCCCTAAAGTGAATATTTTTTGTGCCGTATCCCGGCGAAAAGTTTGTGGGCCTTTCCTTTTTGGTGAACCTACTGTAACTGGCACTTCTTATCTTGATACACTAGAGCAATGGCTCTTTCCTCATTTGGAAGAAAATGATCAGAGAACTTCATTTTCCAACAAGATGGTGCATAACGAAGTACGCGATTGGTTGAGTGTCACTGTACTCGAACGCTGGATAGGCCACAAGGGCCCCAATGACAGGGCTTGCTATGCATGGTCTCCACCTTCTCCTGACCTAAAGTCATGCGATTTTTACCTTTGGGGCTTCATCAAGGATCCTGTGTATGTGCCTCTGCTACCAGCTGACCTCCCTGAATTAAGAAACCGGATTGAAGCAGCTGTTGCTGCAATTACTGTATACACAGTTATCAACGTTTGGGAAGAACTCGGCTATGGACTTGATGTGTGCCGTGTGGCAAAGGGTAGTCACATTGAACATTTATAAGGTTCTTGATAAAACTGTTGGAGTTGCTTTTTCATTTGACTCCGATATTCATTTATATACACCTTGTATATAAAAAAGTGCACATTATTACGCATAGAACAGTCAAACACTAATTAATTAGTATTTTATTTTATATAGTAAGCGTAATTTGTATGTATTAATGTGAGTGCACGCTGCGCTTGCGCAAGTTGTATAGCTTCTTTGAAAGAAATGAGCCACCTACAATTTCAAAGGTGCTTCAAGCAGTAAACAATAATCCCGAATTGCCTAGGTGTACAAAAACGAGCTTCCACACCATTCTTCACGACAGAGGTTTTGAATTTGTGAACAGAAACTGAAAAAATATAATTGTTGTGCGTGAATATATATTGTGGCGCAGCAAGTATCAAAGCAGAATTCGGAAGTGTTAGTTGTTTAACACTAGAAGGACCGGCGAGTATGGTCCAACGAGAAAGACTGACCCGTTATTTTGACGGGTGCAGTTTTATTTGCCCTTTTTAAAATAGCAAACAAATTTGAATGCATATCGGATTATTTAATATTATTTATACAGTTTACATTCGTCTGAAGAATTACATGGTAAAACGAACATTTTAAGCCTGAAAATTAATCTAAATATATGCGATAACCAAATGTGAAATGGACAACTTCCCTTAGCAAAAATGTGTTTCAACATAAAATTTTGATTACTACAGTATATAGCAGAAAAAATACTTATAACCCTGATCTCGCTTATTCAAAGCCACCTGCAGCATCGTAGCACCTAACACACGGGTATTCAGCGCTACCTGAACATGGTCCACAAACATACTTGCTGCATTTGTTACATAAATGCTTTCTCCTATTCTTTCCCCTGAATCCGCCAATTTGGCAAGTCTTCCAAATGTTGCTCTGCTGAGGTACTATGTTAGGAAGTGCATTTTGTACCCTTGTGGATTTATATGCTGAAGGCAACTCTTCTGCCAAGTTGTATATGAACTGACGTCTGCTTACTTTTTCACCTGTTACTTCATTATAGAGTACCCATTAATTAATAGCGGCCAAGACTAACACATTGAATAAAAACACTCATTGGCTACCCTCTGCATCCATATTTCACTGTGTACAGTCGAGCCATTTGATAGATGACGTCAACGCCGTACCTGGTGTTATTGTAGTACGCCACTGGTTCTGGTAACTTTTTAGGATGTTGTTTATTTATAGTAACTGTGTCATGCACTGAACTCAAAAGAAGCACATTTTGGCTCATTCTCCCCTGATAGCATGTCAGAGTTGTCACCTGACTTATAAAGTACAGTTCTTGTGCAAAGGTTCTGTAGCACATGCTGATTGAGGGATTTCCCTTCTACATTTCTTTACTCTGCCCACAATGCTTGTACTTTTACGCTTCAAACTTTCTGCAAGGCATTTGTTTGTGGAAAAACTGTCACATGTAATATTTTTTTCCTGCAAAAACAAAGTGCTGTATGAAATGCATTACAACATGCTCTGCAAGAGGAACACCTCTGGGGCACTGATCGTCTTTGCCCAGGTGAGGAAAACTATTCACCGATACTTTGAATTTGCATCAATTGCAAGCCAAAACTTTATTCCACATTTGTCCGGTTTATTGCTCATATATTGAATGAAAGATCATCTAGCCTTGCAAGTAAACAGTTGCTCATCCACAGTGAAATTTTTACTTGGAATATAACACTGCAAGGAATTGGCAATAAAAGGATTCCAGACAGGAGTAGCAGCTGCAAAGTGACCTGTACTTAGTCTTTGAGAACGTGTGTCCTTGTCATCAAATCGCTTTAACCACAAAATTTCAGCGAATTTTCTTCTGCTCATTGTGTTCCTGAAAAAATTCTGGTCCCTAAGTATTCGACCATAACAACTTCAACGTAAAGTCTTTTTGTTCCAAGACCTCGTAAATGCATAAGTGGTAGCACGAATTGCACCAATTGGGCAATAAAGCTTTCTTTCTCATCGACAAAGGGTCTGCAGAGTGCCATAAACCAATCAGGAAGGAAGACAACAACAGATGTGGACAGATCCGGAGGTTATTGTTCACACTTCCGTACCCGTCAATATGACGGATGGCGGTCCTTCTAGTAGGAGTTGTTTGTACCAGTTTTCAGAAAGGTCCAAAATGCTTAATTCTTTGGGGACGTGTTTGTCATAAGTATTTATTAAAAGTCGTAGAACATGGGAAGTGTAGAAAAAAACATAAGTAAGAAATAAGTCTTCTAAACCAGCACATCCGTCAAAATGACGGGTGCGGTCCTTCTAGTGTTAAGAAATTAGTGTTAAGGAATTCGAATAGTGTTACGTACGCAGTTATTTAGCACTGTTATTCCGCAGAAAGACCTGTGCCTTCATTTTCAATTTATAAATGAGGTGGGGTTATGTGAAGAAATCAAATACTAAAGTACTAATTGTTGTAAGTATTCAGTCACCTTTTAACTTACAAGAGGAAATATATATTACACAGTACAAACACTTTGTACTTCATGTTAACGTAAAAGTGCTATCAGTTAAGCTACTCAGACATCGAAAACAGCAAATCAAAACTTTACATAGAAGTTTGTTGTCAGCGCAAAAGTTTGACACTTCTTTTGACCACTTATAAAGCCGCATATTGTTCCTCGTGTGTTACTTCCATTGCAGCGGTAGACGATACTGAACATGTCTGAACTTGCCTGGTTCTCACAGGCGGGAACCAGGAGTACCAACAATGAAACTACTACGGCATGTCTGTTTCACATTAAGCTAACAGAATATAATAAGATTGATTGTTAGTGTGAATAATTATGACCGTAAAACGATTATGATCATTTTTCATTGAACAGCCCTCGTATACATATATACATGAAAAGACAACGTTTATTTAAGCTTTTTGCAACTTCTTGGTGCTCATTCATGGATGTAAGTATTAATGCAGGGTGCATAAAGTACCGAATAGAAGAGCAGTGTTGCAATAACGGCTTGTATACTAACTGCGTCAATGTTTTCACATTACACTACAAACCGAGGGTTACATAAAATAAGAATAAATAGGAGCAGCTGACTCACCTGGTATATTCCATGGTAAGTACTGAGGCAGTATATCCCATGTAGCAACCGATACTATAATAAGATAACGATCATTTGTAATAAGGGAGGGATTGGAGGGCATGACAAATAAGGGTTGTTTCTGTCGAAACCCGACTAATTGGTCAGTAACCTTGGCCAAAATCTAAAATATTTACTGTCCATCGGAAAGTTGGAGTTACATTTCTGTGCTCTCAGACACGTAGGCACAACACTTATGAATTAATAAATGGAAAATGAAATACCAATGACATTATAAAGCTAAAGGGGGCAGGAGAAGCTCCATTTAGGATTCTCGAGGTCAGGTAGTCGCCATAAAGGCATGCCTCTACTTGTAAAAAAATTGAAGCAATGCACGCATGGGTGAAACTTCACTGGCGCTGTCATATTGTCAAACGTCCATGATACAATGAGCTGGAATTGAATTCAAAAACCATCCTAACAAGTCCCATGTTGCTAAACCAAATTAAACAATTGTCACTAAACCATTGTACTGTTGCCGCTTTAAGACGTCAGTTCAACACCGCATGTGTTTCCAGTATTTTCTATATTACTACATCACGTACGCCTCAAACTATTTCCTCTTCCCCTTTTGATCAAGTTTATGTTTAGGATAATACTTAAAACTGATATCTAAACAAAAATACACAAAAATGGGGGCAGGAGTGCAAATACTCATTTAAAATGTGACCTTAACTGTGTCGCAAATAAACCTGATACACTAATGACCGATTTCACCACCAGATGTTAAGACTTAACACGAGTTTAGCAATAGTTATAACACAAATTGCATTTCACCAACAAGTGTTAGCTTCACACTCGTGTAAAATCTCTTGTCAAGCTAACACGCCATATTTCTGTTGTTAAGTCCTTAACAATTGTAAATAGTCAAGATGGCGGGCGTGAACGCAGCTGTTGATGTCGATTTGCTATATTTAAGAATGTCTAAATGGCATTCGTAATAGAGTACGGCCTATGAGGAGAAAAGATTTTGAGGAGGTATCAGAAGAAAATTTTCTACTGAGGTATAGACTATCATAACAAGTTTCTATGAAGGTTACTGCGGAAGTACAAGAGAGTTTAGAACATGCATCGAAAGGAATATGGCGATCTTGCCTTTGCTTCAAGTATATCCTTGCGATTTTAGAATTCACTGAATGATGTCGATTATGCACTATCTCACGTCTTGAAACTTTGAAGTCACTCGTCAATTGTCCTTCTTCGCTCCTCGTTTTAAATTAACGCAATACTGAGTTAGAACATGCATGGAAAGGAATATGCCGATACCGCCTTTGCTTCAAGTATTAATAAATTTGCTATTTTATAATTCACTGAATTAAATGGATAATACACTCCCGTCTTGCAACGTTAAAGTCACTCCTCACTGGTCCTTCGTACCTCGTTTTAAATGTACGTAATACTGAGTTAGAATATAATTCGAAAGGAATATGGCGATCGCGCCTTTGCTTCAAGTATTAATAACTATGCGATTTTATAATTCACTGGATTATGTAGATAATACACTGTCCACCTCCCGTCTTGGAACGTTCAAGTCACTTGTCACTTGTCCTTCTTCGCTCCTCGTTTGAAATTTACGTAATACTCAGTTAGAACATGCATCGAAAGGAATATGCCCATCTCGCCTTTGCTTCAAATATGAATAACTTTGCGATATAATAATTATAATTATTATAATAACTATAATTCACTGAATTATGTGAATAATACACTGTCTACCACTGTCCTCCACTGTCCACGTTCAAGTCACTCCTCACTTATCCTTCTTAGCTCCTGGTTTTAAATTTACGTAATACTAAGATCTTTTTTTTGTGTGTAATTTACGTCCTCCAACGTTAAGTCATATCTGACGATGAATGGAATGGGTAAAATGTTGCTCAAAGGAACCCGGGGTCCATAGAGCTTAGAGATACCCGAGAGTCGTCTTTCAGGATAAGGGAAACCCCGGAAAAACCTTATCCAGGTAACTCACCCTTACCGAGACACAAATACTGAGTTAAAACATTCATCGAAAGGAATATGCCGATCTCGCCTTCCTTCAAGTATTAATAACTTTGCCATTTTATAATTCACCGAATTATGTGGATAATACACTGTCCACCTCCCGTCTTGGAACGTTGAAGTCACTTGTCACTTGTCCTTCTGCGCTCCTAGTTTTAAATTTACCGGTAATTGCTTCTAGTAGTGACACGTGCATTAGAATTAAATTCGTTTCCAATTTTTTTACCATATCACATTTTTTCTTTTACATTCACCGCATCCGTCCTCCTATTTTCGACGATATCCTTATACGTCGTCACAAATTCAATTAAAAATTCTTTCTCCATCGATGAGAAATTTGTCCCACGGCTTTTTTTACGATTTTGTTTACCCGCCATTTTTTCAGCTCTGTGCAGTCTAACATGAAAACAAAAGCGCATCGCAGTGCATTAATAAAATAATACGACTCATCCATAGCCTTCTACAGCTGTAACATTTACAAGTCTCTAGGCATTAACACGTATTTTTTAATATTTTCAAGAAACTGTATGGCGAAATGCAAACAAATTGACAGCTTTGTTAGCGCGGTGACTATTGTTATGTTACATTTGTTGTCGTCGATTTTAAAATCTGTTGGTGAAATAGGACAAAAATCACGTTTCTGCAATAGCTCCGTCATTATATATACATGTTCAGATCATAAAAATCTGTAAATCCAACAGAAAAGAAGCCAGACAGAAATAATACATCTCATGGAAGTACATTTTTTTCTTTATGTTAGTTCGTGTTTACACAGGTCAAACTCTGGTCACGACCTTACAAATAAATAACGAATTTCCATCAATATTATATTTTACCAATGCCTACAATAGTGGTTCTGAATAAAACACGAGTGACGGAGCAGTCTGTAAAATATGCAGAAGCACATAAGTCACACAATGTTACATGATGCAAGAAATTTAAAGAATCCTGTGGTATTTATGTATCGAGTGAAGTGCACATAACCTTTGAAGCAACAATATTGGCGAGCAAAGAGTTCCACTTGGGGCGAGGGTTTGAAGCAAATGGTGTTTAGCTCAGGGTAAAACAATGAGGTTTCTCACAGGGTATGCGTGGATATGTATGAGAAGGATAGTTTTAATGACACTGGAATGCCCGTTCCGAACTGGTTTAATGACTGCTTCTATTTATCAGAACATCGAACTTGAAGTTGCCGGCCAAGGGTTCCCAATATATCACTGTTTAGAGTTACTAAAGGCGGAGTGCTTATTACTCGATAATACTTTATTAGTTATGCATAAACCGACAAATATCTTCTCTCATTACTTTGGTCTTCCCTCGACCAAGACAGAAGAAAAGGACTGCCCTAATCGGCTCCAATCCACGAACTGTCTGTCCTCACAGCTGTGCGTGAGTGTATAGCTTTCACTTTCTGGAAGCCCATTATGCAACCAAAGATTCCCTTTGTGACTATTTTGTCATGCCATTAAGAAGGGTCCGAAGAATACCCCATTCAACAAAGTCAAGTGCTAACCTTTAGAAATTTGCTAAGGGCACTGTTTCTTACATTTCTTTTGTTATAAAAGCTCAACCAACTGCACCTGTTCGTGTCGTAACAAACATACAAGACTCCTTTGAAATCCATCATGATTCGTTACTTATTGCAATCGTTTAATTTTGGTATCACCTTTAGTAGAAAGAAAACTGATTTTCTGTGATGTCAGAACATGATTTGTGACATCTGCAAAAACAAAATGTGTTTCATGGGCTTATATACAGAAAACTACTACTAAATGTTTCAATTGGGAAGAGTAACGAATCAGACGCGTTAGAGCCTTCAGCGTTGCCACCTCTTTACCCCTACTCTTTTATGTTTCCCTTTTTCGTACATCTGCAAGTGCTCTTGGCTCTGGACGTAAGAGAACGCAAACTGAATTTCCCAAAGTTTTATAATAATGCAGTTGCTCAAATCACGATTGTAACATAGATATTCGTATATTAAGCAAGTGGTTTAAATATATAGTTTCAAAAGTAGTTATAGTTTATGAATTACTTATTTTTCTACTCTAACGAAACTGCTAGCAGCGCATCCATATAGCTATCAGTGTCACTTCCGTTAGGAGACAATTCGTCTTTGTCACTATCTTCATCGTCTGAGTTCTTTTTTTCATTTTGTAATTTACGTCCTCCAACGTTGTCATATCAGACGATGAATGAAATGGGTGAAATGATGCTCAAATGAGCCCAGGGTCCATGGAGATTAGAGTTACCTGACATTCGTTTTTCAGGATAAGGGAAAACCCCGAAAAAACCTATCCAGGTAACTCACCCTGACCGAGATTCGAGCTTGGGACCTCTTGAACGTGAGGCAGACACGCTACCATCTACGCCATCGAGGCGAGCGTTCATCGTCTGAGTGTTGCAAGTTTATGATGATAGCCTCCAAAATCTCGACACGTACTATTTCTTTCCAAAATCAGTGACTTCTAGTTTATATGCATGTCTCATGCAGTTTCCCCAGTCTTGAGCAGCCTTACCAATATGTTGGTGAATAAGTCGTTCAGCGTCAGTCAGTTTAAAAGTATTATTTCTGTTTGCAACATAATTTGAGCCCACATTAACTCAATTGGACTGTTCTGGCAGTGCTAAGGAAGAAGGTGGTTTATCTCGTGTCTCATTTCAATGCAAGCTTATCCAGCTGATAGACGTTCCCTGGTTTTTAAACAGAAGAACAACTGAATAATGGTACTCTGAACTCTCTAGAGTAAATAGAGATTACATACGACTCATAAACACACATATAGTGCGACAAGTCACGTTCTGCCGATGCACCATTGTACAAGCCAGCAGGAAGTTTGTTCACACTCGAATTTAACAAACATCTTAGCTTATTCAAATAAATTCTTTTATCACATCATATCAAACGTTTACGTTTAATTTCTGAGTAATTACAAATATACGTACACGCATACATGCCAACCAATACTGATATTCATTACAATGCTTACGTCGTGATTCATTGTTATAGGTTAATAGTACTGTATTTAGTTGTATTAGGAAAACTATTTGAGTTAAAAATATGGGGGTTTAGCGATTATGTTACATACATTACTCTCTACCTTTCTCATTCAAAATATGAAGTTTTAAAATAAGATCTGAAGCTTTCTTGGCGACGAATACGCTCACTTTCTTCTCGGGCAGCCAGCCAGGTGAAAATATGATTAGATATCAACGTTTCGGGAGTGTGCATCTCTCCCATCATCAGGATATTTATAAAATGTTATAACCACAAATGAAATACTCGATATAACACAACTATAAACAAAGACAAAACACTATCAAAATTCAAATTACTGAACAAAATACGGTTTTCAGTAAATTAAATGACAGGTCAGGAGATGGCGTGAGTATAGAAAATTGTATCAAAAAGACGTAACTACTTAACTTGATTATTAAGCTGTGTTTTGATCTTCGCTTCTTAATTCGATGGATTTCCATTTTTAAGGCCGGTTTCCAAGAGGAGCTGAACTGAAGTCCAGCATCACGATTAAGCGAGCTCCTTTCAGAGGAAATCGCCAAAGCCTCCTTAATTCTCCGCTCCCAGTAACTGTTGCATTTTGCCAAGATGGTCGTCTCCCGAAAATTGGCTCTATGGTCGTTATCAAAACAATGCTCTGCCAACCCAAATTTCTCATGTTGAATTAAACGAATGCTCCGTTCATGTTCGATTATTCTAGTAGCGATGGTCCTTCCGGTTTTTCCTATATACGGTGTCACACATTCACAGGGAATGCGGTACACTCCTGGAACTTGGAGGTCCCGTTTGTCTTTCACTGGTTTCAACAGCGGTTTAATCTTTGGAGGTGGCTTGTGGATGGTCTTGATGTTGTATTTGGCGAGAATTCTGCTCATTCTGCGGGACAGATTGCCGGTAAACGGGATGCAGGCTGTAGCGGTAGGCTTATCTGACGGTTGCTGTGTTACAGGTTTCCCTTTCCTAGCTTTGGTGATCGAGGCTTCAACGTCATATTCGAAGTAGCCGTTTAGACGGAAAGTGAGTCTCCGGTGCTGTAATTCTAGAAGTGGCTGGGATCAGAGATAGACAAAGCTCTGTGGGCCAGTGTATTGAGAACTCCCAGTCGTTGAGACTTATGATGGAAACTATGAGCGTTCAGATAGAGATCGGTGTGTGTAGGCTTGCGATATACAGCATGCCCCAGTGTACCGTTGCTGTTCTTTGAAACAAGAATGTCCAGGAATGGAAGAATTCCATCCTTCTCCACTTCCATGGTAAACTGTATTTGAGGTCGAAGGCTATTGAGATGCGCAAGAAAGCTAGGCAAAGTGCCTGAAGTTTTGTCTTCGGGCGAATAGTATTTATTAGAGATTGATTAGGTTGACGCTGGTCACACACCACTTAGGGGGAATGCAATACAACGCCGCAGAGCTCTGATTGGTTGCTATCTAGTAGAGCTCAAAGTAAATCATCACCTCATTTGAAAGACATACTAGGTAATAGGGACGTCTTTATAACTTTCTAACAATCAAGTATGTGTTTTAAAACGCTAACTAAAAACAGTGGTATGTCCCATTACTAATTATAACTATTTTAATGTAAACGGAATTGAATTGGTGTTCTGTAGCACAAGTAGCTGATCACTAGAGGGCGGATTTCGCCCTATTTGATTATTTTATTCCTTTGTTCAGAAACGTAGGTTTTAGGTTATAAGCACGTTTCCTACAATTATTACCCTAATTTCTTAGTTTTTATAGTGACTATAAATGCCCATTTCATACATTTGTGCCCATTCGGCTTATTAGTGCCTAAAACTGCCTTTTTAGGCAATTTCTTCTGCTTGTAATTTGTGACATCAGCTTTTGCATTTGATTTGAACGTGAAGTTTTGAGGAAGAGAAATTTCTTACTGCTGTACATTGGATATACAAAAAGGGGTTTATTAAAGAGACACATCTGTGCAAATTGGCCCAAAACTTACAACAATACCAAATTTAGTTCTTTTGTCTTAAAATTAAGATAGATATACTTCAATAACAAAGTTTTTTTCTTGCGGCATTACAGAAAACGTCACATGACTGATTAAATAACCCTACAGCTGTATCGTAGCTGATATTACGTAATTTTAACATCATATTTCTCAGATTCTATAATTTTTACATTTTCCTAACTTCAAAATGTTCCACAGGATGCAGATTTTCTAAACATGCAAGTAAGGGCAATTGCATATTAAGTGTACCAATTTACATTTGTTGTGTTTTTGTTATTTGTATTGAAGAGGCTTATAATACTTACTTCCTACTAAAACTGCATAGGAAAATAAAAATTGTTAAGTAGGTATGATTATTTTTCTCCCTTCGTTGATAGGCGAAGATATATTTCACATAGGGACAGGTCATTAATAGGTTAAAATGGGTGCAGAAACTTATATCCAAAACATTAATTTTTAAAATTACAATATGCGGGACATTTTGAAAATAACCTGTAATTTAGACATAAAGTGTTAATTGATCACAAACTATTGTAATTAGAAAGCTGAAACTTGGTATTATTCCATTCTTGATCGATCACAAAAATAAATGGTATAAATTTGAAACAAATCTAAAAAAAGCTTCAAATATTTAAAATTTCTTCCTTAAGGGCCCCCCCCCCACGAAACCCATGCTTTTGTTTTTGACATAGTTAATTACTCCACACCTTTCTGCACATTGTTTTTTGTTGTAATTTACGTCCTTTAACTTTTTAAGTCATATCGGGCAATGAATGGAATGGGTGAAATGATGTTCAAATGGGCACAGGAACTATGGAGCCTAAGAGTTACTCGACATTCGCCTTTTAGGATAAGGGAAAACTCCGGTAAAGCCTAATCCAGGTAACTCATCCTGATCGAGATTCAAGCTCGGGACCACTTGAACGTGAGGCAGACATGCTACCATCTACGCTACCGAAGCGGGCATTACGGTTCTTACTTAGCGATGTGGGTTTATATGTATTTTAATTATGCGACAGTATGTGTTATTTTAACTTGCTGTGGAGCCATTTATGAAATTTGGAATAAACGTAGAACTGTTTCGCCTAGCGAACCACAAAACCGTACGCGTTTAGCGAATTTGTTGCAGCATATGTCGCGATGATTGTCATTTTGTTATAGTGCATTTTAGGAGCCATTTTAATAAAATTGTGTATTTCTAAGTGTTTACTTAGCAAATGTTTAGTGCCTATTTAATTGCCATTTTGCCCAATTTTAGTGCCTTTTTGGCGGCCTATTTCACACATTTTTAGTGCCTATAAATCCGCCCCCTTCTGATCACTGAGATTAATAATAAGATAAGTGTGGGTGATTTAGATTGGTGGGAGACTCCGATTAGCTTTTCAAAATCTGCTCCGTAGAGAACGGTAGTGCATGTTGTATTGGAACGACCTTTGTGGACGAACAAGTTAACTACCTGAGACAGTTGAGTGTGTAATACGATTGTGTTTCTTCTGTCTACGTGAGAAATCGAACCTTTTCCCCGGAATTGCTCCATTTTTGTCATTTTGTTATGTGTTAAGTTCATTTAAGATAGATTTATAACGAATGTGCATTGAAATTGCTACAGGAACTTGTAAATATAGACTTCCTTACATCCATAATCCTATTTGTATAATGGTTACTTAATGGTGCAAACGGGCAAAGATAAAAACGGCTACAACAGCGGGGGAAGCGGGTTAAGGTAAGGCGGCGGATTCAATTGTTTTCTTGTATTTTGTATTTACGTTCTCCAACGTTAAGTCATATTGGACGGTGACTGAAATGGGTGAAATGATGCACAAATGAGCCCAGAAAAATGGGGAATGTTACCATAAAATCTGAATGGACGCTGTGGAAGAGAACCAGTTCATATGTGGAAAATGTGTACGTGTGATGCACAAAGATATGGATATAGAAGTGTAGAAATGTGTTAATTTGTTCTCATGTTACGAACCCGTATCTACGATCGCGCGGCTTGTGTGAAAAAGAAGAGCCCGCGGACAACAATAACAGGCAGATAAGGGTCTGCCGAGGCAAACAAACTGAGATAAATGAAAATTTCTGGACTTATAGAGACTGTTCGAGTTCTGGCTCATTTTAGAACAATCTAGAATTATCCATGCCGGTATTTAAAGAGGCGACGAATGGCCAGGAGGCAATTTGCAAGTTGTAAACAGAGTGAGTAAGCGGAAAACAGCAGAGAGTTGCAAGTTGTGAAACAAGTGTTGTAGTAAAATATGTAACAAGAGTGTTGTAAAGAGGGGAAGTTGAGTAAGCTGTTTGTTATTGTCATCGACCTTGGTGTTGTTATGTGATGTAATGTTGTTACGTGAGCAGTGAACAGTGTGTTTCTACGCAAATAAAGAACATTTAGAATTTCGGCAAATTTGACTTTTATTCGACGAACCCACAAAGTCACAATATGTACTGAAATTGAATGTTCCATCGTTTTTCTTTCTATTCCGATTCGTCAGCTATGCCAATCATATTCATCCCCCAACTGCGGGCGAATGGAATTACATATGTATTTTTATATCTTGACAGACTGAGAGCGATAGGCAGTGGTATCTGGACGAGTCCACTTCAGAACTGTTCCAACTGGAGGGGAGGGCAGGTCAGTTTCGTATCAGTTGCGAGCAAGTAAACAACTGCAGAGCTACTAGGTAATGCTACTGCTTGCTTGAAAATGTGCGTGTCTCCTGGTTCCAAGAGAGAATTTAGAAATCACGCCTCCTAGCAGCACATTAGGAAATACAGTGCTACAATTAAAAACACGAGAAGTAATAAACAATGTCTATAGATTTATAAAAAAGGAACAATGCTCTGGGTCTGCTATAAAACTCTGGGAAAGGGCATCTGAGGCAACAGTTGTGTCTGAAAGTAGTTTAGCTGAGTTATTAAGGAAAGAAAAGCCATTGGCGCTAGTGCAACAACGTCCTTCAGTATGCCCAGTAAACAAAGATTAAGAACATGAACAAAAGCTAATTTGGAACTTTTAATTCAGAAGTAGTTAGGCGAACTGCAAATAATTTTAAAACACAGAAAAACAAAGGCCAACTGTAAAGAAAGTGCTAATGAAGCCTCAAAATTCTACTGACTTCCAAGGCAGTGTCTAAACATTAAGAAGAATTATTTTGAAGCTAGAATTTATATGAAAAAAACCTAAGTATGACAGACAAATTTCAATGGAACATCGTACCATACAGGCAAAAAGGCCGAAGTATTTACGAAATATTCAGAGATGTCACAGTAAAGTTTATATAGTTTATATGGATGGAACTTATATCAATGCAGCACTTACTAGACCCTATGCCTGGAGTGAAATTCGTTACAGGGACTCTGCACCAATGTCGAAAGGCCGACAGTTGGTTATCATGCCTGCTGGAGGAGAACAGGGTTTTGTTCCAAGAGCCTATATAGTATTTAAGATTAAAAAATGCATGGGGATTACTACGATAGTAGGAATTACAACTTAATTTATAAGAGCTACAATATTGGCTTCGAGAGTGAGATTTGTTTTTAGACAGCTTTTGCAGTACTCCCCTCTCGTAATCTTACGCGTGTGACATATTGTGATGATAGGTGCACTATCCCCACCACAGTTGCTACTCATTCCTACCGCTCGGAATAAAAGTGAAAACGGAAGTATATGGAAAATACTTCAACGGAAAACTTAGCATTTAACATAATGTACAATGTCAAGGCTTCTATATACGGTAAAAGCTTTTGTATTTACCTGACAAATACGATATGGTATACTTATCGTGCATCTTCGAAAATTTTACAATTTAAAACTTTAGGCTACGTTTATTTGTCTTTACCTTGCTGCTACTTTGACTTACATGACACCCTGGTCTTCTGCTCTGCCAGGTAGCTCTTAACCTACATGCCTCCTTGTTACTTAATTATTCCCTTTCTTCCCCCTCATCTTCCTTTCTTATATTCTTTACATTTCTGGCCCATTTTTCTTTGACTTCCTGCAAGAACTCACCAATACTTCTTACCTTCTTTTTCTCCCTGCCCGTTAACATTTTTATAGCTACTATCCTCTTCTCTACTTTCTCCCGTTTCTTCCCAAACCTTTTTTTCTCCATATTGCAGCCTCCTCGCATTCTGTTACATAGTGTTTTATGCTTTCTTTTCTCCCACACAATTCACAAATTCCCTTTTCCCTACCTCTTATCCTTCTTAGAAATATTGTTCCTGTTCTCATCCAAGCTAACCCTTCTCTCTCTTGCCTATTGCAATCTACATATGCTTCTCGACCCCAATTTCCATTCATTTGCTTGTAAAATTGTAATGATTTCATATTTTCTAGACTTCCCCATATGTTCTGTCTTTCTATATCTTCTATTCTACATTTTACCAATTTACCCACATCGCTTTCATTACTTTCTTCTAATCTCCATATATCTCCCATTCCTATTTTTCCACAATTCCTTCTACCTCTGCCCACAAACTATTTGAGTTCTCTAATGTTTTTTGCTGTCTCATGCATAATTTCATAATTTCCCCTTCTTCTTTGGCCAAACACCTATACCAGAATTGTATTATTCTTTCCATTATTATTCCATTTCTTCTTTTCATTCCTAATTCTACTAAAGCTACTTCCCTAGGTGCTGATCTTGGTAAGACTAGTAGCTCTTTACGAAACCTTCTGCAGTTTTGGTCCACCGTTTTGTTTACCTCTGTGCCTCCCCCAGATCTCCATCGCATACAACATTTTGGATTCAATTCGTGCTTCGCACACTCTTTCTAATCACATGCTTGTCATTTCTAGCTTATATTTTCATATTCTTATTTTATTCATTACCGCCCTTCCATTTGCTTCAATTTTTCTCCTGTGTGCTCCCCACTTTCCATTGTTATTCAACCTTACTCCTAAGTATTCAAATTCGTTGACTACTTCTACCCTTTTGCCATTTAGTACCCACTTTTTGTCTTATTTTAGTTTAACTCCCTTCTTGAAGACCATAGCTATCGACTTATTTATGTTTATTTTTATTCCCCACTCTTTACAGAATTTCTGGATTTCATTTATTGCCTTCTGCAATCCTACTACCATTATACATCCTACCATTAAGTCATCCACATATAGCAGTCCAGGAATTTCTTTGTTTGCTATTACCGTACGTGCTGATTTCCTTCTTTAACCTTGTCTATTATCTCATATATAAGTGAGTTAAATAAAATTGGACTCATCCTTGTCTTAGGCCTATTTTTTTGGTTCTGTCATCTCTGTAAGTGCATTTTCCCCCCACCTTATGCAAAACTTCACCCCTTCAGAGATTTTCTCTACTTCTTTTATAAATTTTTTACTTACAGAACTTCTGTGAAAGATTTTCAAAATATTAATCCGGTTCACCGGCGCATACGTTACTAGTATTTTAACGCAGCAAACAAAATAATAAAAGTATAATAACATTAACAATTCTTTGAAGAATATAATTTTTAGGAACATTCTTTGGTAGCGTAGGCTGTATACAGTGATGTAAAATAAAACAGTAGTAATCTTTCGTCCAATAGAAGTGTGATTAAAATAACTTTAAAATTGTGTGTATTCTGCCAGGAGCTAGCTATATTAGTCGCGCGCTTTTCTGTTAGTTACCACCCCACGAGTCAAAACATTGCTTAATTCGCTGAGTAAAACAAACAAAAGTAGTACTGTGTTGAGTGTTCACATTTACACGTGACCGACCTTAACGCGACTGGGCGCGTGGTCTACAGTTGTAGACCATTTTATTTTATGATTTTAATTATAATTATATTGCAATTAGATATGGCAATTTACACTAAACGTACCGGGAAAGCACTAACAACGTAAAGCAATATTTTAACATTAGGAAGGAGGTTCAGAGAACAACCCTAGTAATAAACATAGCATACCGGGCATTTTAATAGTAGAAAAAGAGACAATTCCATTCCATTATAGATTTTATAATGCACATGCAATTTATATTTATTATTACAACTTAAAGATAATGGAAAAAGCTGTAAGAATTTACAAACATTAATACTCTATGAAACGGTAGAGCCAGACTGAAAAATTCAATGCTATAGCCGGGGTTTGAACCACGAATCTTCTGGTTGCCGTCCAGCCGCTCTAACCCTTGAGCTACTATGGCCAACTTGCCGACCTGACATTAAATTCTCCAACTGACTCGGCAAGTTGGCCATAGTAGCTCAAGGGTTAGAGCGGCTGGACGGAAACCAGAGGATCCGTGGTTCAAATCCCGGCTATGGCATTGCATTTTTCAGTCTGGCTACACCGTTTCATATTGCGTCCTACACACGGCTAGTGTCAAAGAACAATTAATTTCCATTACTACTGTACATCACTCTGCTTTTATACAGTTAATACAAATGTCCTTGTTATGATCTTTGCATGTGTGTTTAGAACACATTGAAGAGAAACGCCGGGTAGATTTGTTGTGTTCTCTTGTGCAAATACAGCAGAGGCCATCATAGTTTTGATGCACTGGAGGATGACTATTCACTGGCTTTTGAATTCCTAGAAGCACTCTTGCATGCCTTCTTATTTCTATAGTAAGCTGAGGAATTCTATGTGTGGCTTCATAAGTTCCCATGACAAATTTTCAGTGAACTGTCTTCGTGTGATTGGTTGGTATCCAGTATTTGCTTTATAACCTCAAAACTATTAAGATAGTTGGAGATCAGTTAGATCGAGCAATTTGGACCAGAAAAAGCGCAAATGAGCTTCTGAAGATTTTACAACAAGAATGGGCAAAAGTAAGTGCTGAATACCTGCAAAAATCTTTGATGAGGAATCGAAAGTGTAAAAAGTAAACAAAGTATAAAATATCAGCTATGTAATTTTGCAGAGGGTCAAGATTTTGCTATACATTTGTATGTAATCATGTAAAGGTGCTACATTTTCAAGTATTGGTTATGATTTTTTATGAACAGGTCAAGAACTTTAGACACCGAACCCAATAAGTTTGCTACGCCGAGACCATAGAACTAGGATTTTTTTATGAGTAGGGTCTACACAGGCAGCTGTCACTGACCTCCCTATTGTACCAGGGAGTCATCGAGCTGTTCCCGAAGGTCGCCCGGCGCCTCCGTGGCTCTTTCCAGTAGAGCAAGACCTAGAGAGTAACAAGGCCCCCCCCCCATTTGGTCCGAAAACACAAGACGGGTGGAAGTGGATACGTCACTTACGCGCGCCAACCACAAAGGGACAGGTTACCGGACAATCTCGATGGGGGCGCCTGGTGATCTACCTTCTACTAGCTATGCTGGCTAGTACGCGGGAATATATGGCTTCCCTCAACCCCGTCCGGAGACGTACCCGATCTCCCACGGGTATCGAGAATCACTGCCCCCTCGAGTGCAACCCAATTCGAACTCCCATTCAGAGAGGGGCTCGAATGTTCGGCCCGAGGTTCCTCTAGTAACGTCATTCGACAACAAACAGAGGCTCTTGACCCGGGAAGGTTCCTAAGCTCATTCATTCTCTTCTTTTGTGAACACATACACAGGCCTATTGAAATAACATTGTTTAAATTTTAATTATAGTCATTATTTTTGTGCAATGTACAACTACGTACTATCAAAACTTCTCAAATTGAAACTTTTTAAAATTAAATTATTTATTTTAGGTCGCATGAACAACTAGGTCATGAGCGACCATGATATATATGTATATATATATATATATATATAGAGAGAGAGAGAGAGAGAGAGAGAGAGAGAGAGAGAGAGAGAGAGAGAGAGAGAGAGAGAGAGAGAGAGAGAGAGAGAGAGAGAGAGAGAGAGAGAGAGAGAGAGAGAGAGAGAGAGAGAGAGAGAGAGAGAGAGAGAGAGAGAGAGAGAGAGAGAGAGAGAGAGAGAGAGAGAGATGAGAGAGAGAGAGAGAGAGAGAGAGAGAGAGAGAGAGAGAGAGAGAGAGAAGAGAAGAGAGAGAGAGGAGAGAGAGAGAGAGAGAGAGAGAGAGAGAGAGAGAGGAGAGAGAATCTCACAATGAGATTGGTAGTAAGGAACGCAGTACCGAAATTGGCTAAACATATGGGAAAATATTTTTTTGTGTTTTTGAACTAATAAAACACTTTGGACCTTATAGTATCATAATCCAACTAAATTTATAAGCTTCAGGCATCTACATACTCTCACATGACAATCTAAATGCATTTGCGCACGTGCATGCCGGCCCTTGGATTCACAAAATTCTGTCATTTTAGTCCGATTGAATGATACATTAATTGATACATTTGAAATTAGCGGGCAGAGTTTGTGGTGGAATTTTGTGTGTTGGTTTGATGGTTATTTCTTACAATATGTGGTACCATGAAAACAAAACACTGGCTGCAAACAGTGAAAGCAAATAGTAATGTTTGCATTTTGTTTTTGTGTGAGTTTCTAACTTGGTAGTGATTTTCTTGTGTTTCTCGTTAAACTACATACTGTTTATATATATAACTGATGAGTTTTAGAGTGCCACTTAAGATTTATATAGGCATTGTATATATCAAAACGTGCATATAACCGTTATGTAGGTTGTAGGTAAAACATTCTTTGAAACAACTGAACTTTTGCTGACTGTGTAACATGAATAGGCTAAAAGATACATGGGAAAAATACCTAAACATAACAACACAACAATGGGAACATATTTGAGGCCTAATGTGCTAAGAAAACTAATGTCTCTGTACCAAAGGCTGACATCAAATGAACTCATAAGAAGATGTACATTGGGTAAGATACGAAATGCAAATGAAAGTTTACATAACATGATATGGCATAAATGCCCAAAAGAAATATTTGTGTTAAAGAAGAGACTTCAGATTGCTGTGACATCAACCATCAGTGAACTCAATTTTGGTTGTTCTGCCTCACTCATGCTGCAGTCAGACATAATGGACAATGAGATTTCACCAGCGTCTCCAAAAATTAGCCAAGGGAACGACCAATTACGCTTACTTCTGCGAAGTTTGCTTCTACAACATCCAGAAGGAAACTAAAGTTGGAGAAAACTGCTGCAGAACAGAGAAGGAAGAGGCAGGAGGGCCCAACTTAACTATCTGCAGGGCTTTGGTCTGCTTCAAGGCATGTAGCTGAGAAGGAAAATGTTTTGGATTTTAAAATTTGATTTACTCAATTACTGGTTTATCGCCCGCCTCGGTAGCGTGGTGGTAGCATGTCTGCCTCATGTTCAAAAGGTCCCGAGTTCGAATCTCGGTCAGGGTGAGTTACCTGGATAAGGTTCCTTCCGTGGTTTTTCCTTATCCTAAAAGACGAATGTCGGTTTACTCTAAGCTCTATGGACCTTGGGCTCACTTGAGCATCATTTCACCCATTCCATTCATCGTTGGAGGACGTAAATTACACACAAAAAGGTTGTTTATCAACAATTTTGCCATTCAAATTATTCCACACGATGCAGTTTTGATTCAGTCCCTCTAAAATTTTCAACGCATGCTGTTAGAAAGCAAAAAAAGTTTTCTATCATATGAATGTTTAATATTCATTATATTTTTAAAGTTATTGATATATAAATTCAAAGGTTTAATTATTTTATGTCTTTTTTGTTTTCTCCATATCTAATTATTTCTCTCTCTGGAACTAAAAGCACTATAAGAAATTGATATGATAGATCTTTTCTTCATAACGATCTGAATAGTCTTAGAAATAGAAAAACTAAAAGTTTGTAAATTTTCATCGTGTGGAGCGGTTTGAATTTTGCCCAAATTTTGAATTTCTAAACATACAAAAATCAATTTTTTAATTCTCTGTTCACTATTCATCAGAAATAAGTGGTAAAATTTCAGCAAGATTTGTAAAAAATTGCTGGATCTGGGGTTTTCAGTGCTGCATCCCCAATGCTATGTATAAATTGAATAGTGTTGAAAACAGATGTGGAATTGTTCAGTGCTTGCTTTTGTTGTGAAGGAATTTTAAATTTTTATCTGTAAGTTTCTAAATATTTGCATTCAAATATATTATGTTTTGTTGTAAATATTACACTACAATAGTTACACAAAGTGGCTTGAAAAATTTTAAACTTATTCTATTGTCTGACTAAATACTTTTGTATTGAGAGAATATTCTCTCTACATCTCATGATGTGATTGGAGTATACTTGAAACAGTTTATATTTGAATCCGTGTTGCTATTCAAACAATTTCGCACTTCACACAGTTTCGAATATGATAGATTGTTTTTAAGAACACGTGGAAGCCTTTGTCTTGCACAATTACTATTAGTATCATCAGGGACTATTTGTTCACAAACTTTTTCCACTGCCCTTAAAGTAGCACACATTTCAATATTCGAAGTCTCACCTCAGACCCTCCATCGGAACGTGATTGTACATCAGGACAGCAGTGGATCGCGATAGGTCAGCGTCTCGCAAACTGCAGCCGCCTCGTTCCAATGTTATGGTGCCCAAAGTCCCTGCCCTGATGATTAAATATATTGTGACGACCTGTTCTTACTTTGTGAATAAATAAGGAACACGTGGTCAGGTCGAACACTCGGAAGCAAACACTCAGAACAGAACTACATGCTTTAGCGAGAGGATGGGATCTTTTCTATAATGGTTCATTGGTAAAAAGTTAGGGTAAAGCTAAAAATATAGACCACGCCGTGGCTCATTGGTTAGACCGCTTGGCTCTTACCAAGACGGCCCGGGTTCGATCCCAGGCGACCGCAAAGTGAGATTTGTGGTGGACAACACGGCGTTGGGGCGGGTTTTCTCCGGGACCTCCGGTTTCCCCCGCCATCTCATTCCACCGGTGCTCCATCTTCATCTCATGCATCATAAGTGTCACCGCCTGCGGTGCCTATGTAGTAAAAGTGGGCGTTAAACACTACACATTAGGGTAAAGCTAATTAAAAGTGGAATTCACTTAATAAGAATATTTACTACACAAACAGATTTACAAAGGCGGCCATAACGACCGTTTACCTGTCCAGAAGCAGAGCTGCCTACAAAATCATCCTACCCCATCAGCCGGCAGTTTCAGAGAGAGCGTCGATCGCTTAAAGATTATTCATCTAGTCATAAAGGAGGGGAGAGAGTGACGTCACACGTAATACTTGAGTCACCAGAGAGTAAATACAGTCGTTTGTGACATCATAACTAAATCCTGTGTGTCTGGAAAGTTTTCAGGGGTAGTGTACATACATACTGAAATGTCGTAATGTTCATGCTATCACTAGTTTCGATATTGAAGTAGTTCACATTCCAGAAAAACTGATCACGTCGAGTTTCTTTAGGTCAGCTGTGCAAAACTGTGGCTTTACGACTACACTGATAATACCAATAATTTTATTTGTATGGTCATAGTAATTTATATATATACATATATATAGTTATTTATTTATTTAATGTAAACATTACGGGTTTCCCCAATTACAATTCTCACTATAAAGTTAAAACATGAACAATTTATATATATATATATATATATATATATATATATATATATATAACACAAAATTAATTAAAAACACATGGTAACAAAACAAAAACACAAAAAACTTGGTAACATTGGATCACATGTACAGTAGATCAGTAATTCCACTATTGGTAATAAATTAAAACAGGATAAAGCAACATTTCTGATTTTCATACTAAATATATCAAAGATTAAGGTATGCAATTTATTGTATAGCTGCATTCTATGCTTAGGTGAATATTTATAGGAATCAGTATTAACCTTCTGAGGAAGAAAAATTTTACAAAATCTATTACGTGCAACATTTGGAAACTAAAAACGTATTGTCTTAGGTTAGGGTCATCAGTCATATTATGAAGTGATTTGTAAAGGAAGAGCAATAACTCACAATTTCTCCTATGTGATAGACTTCTACAGTAGAATAAATGAAGCAATGCATCATACGATATGAACTTAGGAAAATAATGAAAACTTTTGAAAAGCACATAACTTAGAAATTTGTATTGAATATCTTCAGTGAATTTAACAAATTTTATGGTATAAGGACTCCATAATAGTGAAGCATATTCGAGTCTGGATCTTACAAATGAATTATATAAGGTAGCAAAATGTCTAATATCGTTGAAGTTGGATGAGCTACGAGTAATGAATCCTAGATTTCTATATGCTACACAGAGAACTGTGTTGAGGTGTTTAATAAATGACAGATCATTATTAAAATGAACTCCTAAATCAATTTGTTCTAAAATGTTTAAATTAACTGCAACTATTTTATAGTAAAAACAATATTTTTAAGTCTAGAGAAGACCATAATTTAACATTTGGTATATTAAAATGGAAGATTATTCTTTGCTCCCTTTATTCAATGCATTCAGGTCTTTTGAAGTTCAACTCAATCAGAGATAGATTTTACGGAACTAAAGATATTTAAGTCAGCCGCAAAAAGTAATATATTTGAACATGTAACAACAGATATATCAATCATAAACAAAAGAAATAGTAATGGACCTAAGTTAGAACCCTGAGGCACGCCGGAGTAAACTTCAAAACTATATATAGGATGTGATACTTTTATATCAAACAACTTGAAATCTCGACTTTAAATAATATATTTTATGAATACCGTGGATTCAGAAAAAACATACATTAATTACCAAACCATAATTACAGGTAAGTGAAAAACAACAAATCGCACCACCGAATCAGTGCTTTCTGCTTTCTCTTTTAAGGTGGCAGTCTCATTGCGCATGCTCTGTAGAGAAAAGGTGACTACATTAGATGAAAATTAGCTTGTTTGTTAATATTACGTGCTCACTTTTGCGATAGTGGATCACTAAAAAATGGGAGGTTGGAACACCTAGAGCAGAAAAACGTCAACTCCCTAAAAGACTCCTAAGGCAGGCAGATACTTCTGTTTAACTTCTGTCATAACTTTTGTTGGGACGATAGCTACAAAAATAGTCATATTTCTAACATATTAACATGGTAACTTTTTCTCTAGTAATTCCATTGAGTCGATTTTATAAACTGGAGAGTCAACTAAGCACTTACAGCTGAGATCCTCTCCTTCTTGTGCGTCGATCTTCATCAACCAGAAGTCCACCCTGGGAGCCTGAAACTGCCTCAGGGGATATAGGTGAAGACGATGGGTCGAACACTGCAATACACAAATTAACATTACAGTTTAAGGGAGCAACAGTACACAAGAACAGAGTTTTCAAAAATCTGATGTAGTGAACTCATTTGTTTTCTTTATTCACTCTAGCACAAACAATTCTTAGAAAACACTTATTTTTCCAATTCTCGTAAATCGAGTTAGACATTTATATATACTGTCGTGAACCCATTATTTACGATAGCGTGCCGCAGAGAGATAAGGGGCAGATGGAGCCGGGTGGAGATAAAGAGCTTGCCTAAGAAGATAAACTTAGCACGGAGATAAAAGGCATGCCAAACAAATAAAGAGATAAATGGAACATTCTAGTGACATATTGATTGTCTTACAGAAGAGTCAATTTCTTGTTTGTTTCAGAGTATTCGAGAAATGTCTAGTAATATGAGTTGCGGTATATATAAGGATGCTGCGACTCGCCAAGGGAGAGTTGTAAGGACAGTCATAAACAGGAGTGGTAACAAGAGTTGTTGTAAACAGTGGAAGTTGAATAAGCTCTTTGTTGTGGTCAACGACCTTGTGTATGTGACGTCATCGTGCTACTGTACGTGTATTTCTACGGAAATAAAGAACCTTTTAAATTTCTGCAAATTGGAATTTTAATTCTACGAACCTACAAGGTCACAATATGCTTTTTTGTACATTTCCTTGCAAATACAATGGGAATACAAAAAAATGCAGAAGTGATACATAGTCAAGTCTTTTAAGCTGATCGCTTTGGAATTCAGTTCTCTTTACACTGATGAGGAAAACGAGCGAATAATGACTTCCCATTTCAGGAAATTTTTAAGTAATTGAAAAATCAAACCAGTTACCAGACTAGAATATTACTTGAAAGTGTCTACTTTAAACCAGATTTACTATTTCAAGTAGTAAAATGTTGTCTAAATCTCACAGTTTACAGTTGGGCACGTCAATCAGAGTGACGACTTAAAATATTCCCAGAATATTTCAAATACTCATTTAAGTTGTTATAAAATATTTAAAACATAGGGTGATTTTAAGAAAAACCTTTGGAAATATTTTTGAGAAAATAAAAGCTTTAACATTTGTATTTTTATTGTAAGGGTATTTTAAGATTTTGCTGAAAATCTGTATGCCGCATCCTTGAAACATGTTGAATTTAAATATAAGGTTTTTATTTAATAAACTTTTCTTTTTTCAGATGTGTGATCAAACACATGGCTATTTTTCCGGATAATGACATTCTGGTATTCAGAGGACCTTCAAAGGCGTAGTTCCAGTGATGCCTCGGTATCGAATTTTTGGGTTGGATGCAAGAGAAAGTGTCATGAAACACACCCCCTGTAGTGCAACAGGTGATGCTTTGATGTAGAAGTACGTATAACATCCCACATACGTAATGACGTCAATGCTCTGGGCACTTCGCCGCCCACAAATACATTGTGTTTGTTAGGGGATGGTAATGCAAACTGTATAACGAGATCTGGGCACAAAATAATAAACATATCGGTGCTCGACAGCTGCCACACAAAGCATTGATTTTCTCTTTGTTTTGGTTTCAATCCATTGACGCTGCTTTCTTGCATTTTTAATCTTTCAGCGTTACACAATGCTCGGTAGCGGAGTCTGAGAAGGAACAAATGAATGAATCCGGTAGTTTTCGACGCCTAAGGCTGTTCGGAGCGTCCCTTTCTATGTATTTTTAATAGATGATCTTCGCAGTTCCCACAAACCCTGGATTTATAACACAAAGTAGGAAGAATCGCCCATACCACCTAGCAACCAAAATTTAATTCCAGTGTGTAACTAATACATAACTTACCCGTTAGTTAGATGTTGGTTACCAGAGGGGGGTATAACTGTCACATAAATATTTCACAATGGCTTCTTTAGAATGACATGTTCAGTAGTCTGCCATTCCAACGGTATTACTATGAAAATCCCTTATGCCCGTTCTCACCAACAGATGTTAAAGTCAACGTTAACAAATGTAACTTAAAAATAATCACTGCGCTAACAAAGCTGTTAAATATCTTGCATTTCACCAATCCGTTTTCTGAAAATGTTAACAAACACGAGTTAACGCCAAGAGGATGTAAATATTAGAGCAATTGAAGACTATAGATGAGACGTATTATTTTCTTAACGTCCTGCGGTGCGCTTTTGTTTTCATTTTCGTCTACACACAGCTGAAAATATGGCGGGTGAACAAAATCGTAAGAGATGCCGTGGGATAAATTTCTCATCGATGGAGAAATAATTTTTAATTGAACTGGTGACGAAGTATAAGGATAAGTATCGTGGAAAATAAGAGGATCGATGCGGTGAATGTAAAAGAGAAAGATCTCACGTGGGATAAAAATTGGACATGAATTTAATTCTAATGCATGTATCACTACTAGATGCAACTATCATTAAATTTAAAACTAGGGACGCAGAAGGACAAGTGACGAGTGACTTGAACGTTTCAAGACGGAAGGTCGACAGTATTATCCACATAACTCAGGAAACTATAAAATTGGAAAGTTATTAGTACCAGAAGAAAAGGAAAGATCGGCATATTCCTTTCAATGCATGTTCTAACCTCTCTTGTACTTCCGCAGTAACCTTCATAGCAACTTGTTTCGACAGTCTATACCTCTGTAGAAACATTTCTTCTGATAGCTCCTCAAAGGCCATGCTCAATTAAGAATGCCATTTAGAAGGTCTTAAATATAGCAAATCGACATCAACAGCTGTTTTCACGCCCGCCATCCTGACTATTTACAATTTTTAAAGACTTCACGTCAGAAATATGTTTATTTTAATTTACGTCCGCCCCAACGTTAAGTTATATTGGGCGGTGAATGAATTGGATGAAGTGATGCTCAAATGAGTCCAGAGTCCATGGAGCTTAGAGTTACCAGACATTCGTCTTGAAGGATAAGGGAAAACCCCGGAAAAACCTTATCCAGGTAACTCACCCTGACCGAGATTCGAACTCGGGACCACTTGAACGTGAGGCATAGGTCCCGAGTTCGAATCTCGGTCAGGGTGTCTTACCTGGATAAGGTTTTTTCCGGGGTTTCCCTTATCATTCAAGACGAATGTCGGGTAACTCTAAGCTCCATTAACCCTGGACTCATGTTAGCTTGACAAGAGATTTAACTAACACGCGTATTAAGCTAACACGTTGGTGAAATGCAAATTTTGTTATAACTATAGCTAAACTTGTGTTAAGTCTTAACATTTGTTGGTGGAATCGGGCATTATTGGAGTAGGCCGACAGATCCGCCGCTAATCCATAAATAATGTTGAAGATGTGAGTCTATATGAATATGTTATTTTAGTCTTTGTAGGATTGTTTAAGTGGATCCTTCTCCTAGGATGTGGCACCAAATATTTCTATATCTCCACTAAACTTTACATGCTATTTTTCTTTCTCTATGACTCCTGATATTTTCTAGCTATCTTTTTACTATCCACCAGTCCTAATCTTTATATTTTTATTTCAAATTCCTAAACCTCACAAACTATTTTGAAAAGACACCCCTCTTAAAGTCTCCTGTGTTTTATTCTCTGCCTCTCCTATTAAAAATCTGTTTATTTCTCCGTCTCTCCTAATGCCAACTGCCTAGCTTAGTCTCAACCAATGACGTTTTTTATTCTGGGAAAAGCAGTTCTAAATAAGCTTTATTCAAATACCACATTTTTAATATGTTGTCGTAATTGAAAAATGTTCATTTAAATATTCTGTGAATAGCATGTTAAATTCTCTTCTTTTCGAATGAATTGCCATAACATGGAAATTATCATTTGTTCCACCAGTAGCCGTGTGTAGGCTAAGCTTTGAAAGAGTAGAGCCAGACTGAAAAATTGAATGCCATAGCCGGGATTTGAATCACAGGTCTCCCGCTCCCCGTGCGGTTCCTCTAAACCAACTGAGCTACTATGGTCAACATGCCGATATGACATTAAATTCTCCAACTGACTCGTATGTTTCCCGATAGACCACTAGAAGTTCTCATATACTATGAGACACGCACCTTTTGTGGCGACTTACTATGCTGGAAGTACTTAAGTCCCAGGCTTCATAGTTAGACCATTATGTTATCCAAGTAAATTGATAGAAATAATCATTTTTTTCAGTTGGAGTCAGTTGGAGTATTTAATGTCATGTCGGCATTTTGGCCATAGTAGATCAGTGGTTTAGAGCAACCGCACGTAAAGCGGGAGATTCGTGGTTCAAATCCCGGCTTGCCATTGAATTTTTCTGTCTGGCTCTATTCATCCAATTGTTATAACAGATTAAATGATTAGAACTAGAAAAATCCCTACTAAATATGTGGTTCATGTGAATTCATATTTATTGAAATTAACAGTTTGCGAGATATGTGTTGCATTTTATGACACGTTTTAAGTGGAAATTTAAGTTTCATTTTTGTATGTAATTTAAGGTTCTTTAAAGGGATTCATTTCGAATAATGATTTAACTAAGGCTCGAAGTTTCTAGAGCTTATAGTTACTCGAGACTAGCCTTCTTGGGGTAAGAAAGTTCCCGCTTTTTCCGTGTAAATCACTCTAACCGAGGTTGGAATCGGGGACTCCTTGAATGTCAGGCATACACTAATTTTATACTTCCTTATACTATGTTATGTAAAGAGCTATGAATTTCAAGGCCGCATACAGTGATCTGCCTTTTAAACCTTTGACTATCGCCTGTGTGTCCTGCAGTATGATGTTTTGTGAAACTATTTTATTACAATTTTCACAAACATTAACCACGATTATCATGGAGTATAACGCTAAATAAACTTTTTAGCGAGAACAATCATCACGTGAATGTTGAACACAGGATTTCTTTATGGGAGAGAGACAACTCTGCTCTCAAGAGCTAAACTATTGAACACTAAAATATTTATACATGGCACGAGTGTTTATTTTTGAGCTTTCTTTTATGATTGGGAATGTTTGCAATTGTGACAATCTTAGGAGCAAAGTAAAATCTCTTTTAATATGTGTGGTATACACTATCAGCAAATAGGCAATAAAATAATATTGTATTGATTGCGGGTCTATAAGCAAACTAAGAGAAATGGCGTCCAGAGCTAACAAGGGAAAATGTAATGTTGATTCACTAGTCCAATGCTCATTTTGCGGTAGTTTCCAGAATTAGATCCACAACCGCCGCAATATTACGATATTTCAGTTCATAGATAAAAGAATAACGATTGAGATCAAAGAAAGTGCAACACAAAAACTGGTTGCGCGGGAGAATTCCTGTACACTGTACCAACAGTGCTCCGGCCGCTGCTGCTATCTAGTGACAATGGGAAACATCACAGCTAAGATTCAGTGACTAGCGAGAGCTCGTTCAGCTGTTTCTTCCGTAAACATTTGCTAGCGATAAACCTTAAATGCTTTGCTTTCAATTAGTGGTCACTCAACACGAAAAATTTCTTCTCCTTTGCATTGAAGTCGGATTTTGTTGACTTTGAAAATACAAAGGAATCTGTTATAATTATTCAAATTAAGGTTGCAAAGCTGTACACTCAAAGCCCGCACTGTTTCGAGAAAGAAAGTCGAGATATGCATATACATATATGTTAATTGCATAGCATAAGTATATTAAAATACTCTGTAAGAAGTTATGTTCCTCAGAAGTGGCACCGTCTTTCATTGTTTTCATAAATAAATATTTATATTACTTGTTTATATGTGCTCTGTAGCCAGGGTAATAAGAATTGTTTGTACTATTTAAACCTCAATCCTCAGGTTGCCAAGAATACATTTGGAATATATACAGATACAGAAAACATTTGTAAGCTTAATTTAATATTTTCTATGACGGAGTACAAAGCCAGAGTGTTCAGGATTACTCCGGCCTCCAACGTGACTGAACTTAAACACAAACTTAGTAACATTTCATCGCAGTAGTGTAAAAAACACAATTTTTAATTGTATGTCTGTTTTAAACGTCCTAGTCTTAAGTTCTATCTTTAGAGGTCAATTATATTAGCATAATAGTAAACTAATCCTATATCCATAAATATGGGTAACCAACATTGTAACTCTGAAAGGGTTCTCTGCTTACGTGATTTGTCCCCTGAGTCTGGATCATCAAAATCATATAGTCCTGGAGGTTTGCCTGCTCTGAAAGAAGGTCTCCTGGATGTTGGACTTGGTCCATCTTCTCCAACATCCCCATTTGTGCCATATCTAAAAAAATAAGCACATCGGAATTAATTTCAACTTGTACACCATCAGATGTATATATATATTTATTCCATTCAGTGGTTCAGTAAATAGTACCTACACTGAAGTACAATGTAAAAATACATACCTCAGGCTACTTCAAAATTCTTAATTTCCCAGTTATTTATTTATTTAGTATCCAATTTTTTTATTCTAATTTTACCCAAAGGTATAATAGGAATATAGGTTAAGCATTTATGAATATAATACAATTTACAAAAACATAACAAAATTAAATATCCAGCTGACAAACAGTAAACATCAAGATGAATCATTTAGCTTAAGAAATATTTTGTTTAAAAAGCCATGAATATTGATAAGTTTTGTAATTCATCAAAATATGTGTAAGTGGTTTGAAAAAGTGTAACCTAAGGATTGAAGCAATAATTCAAGTTCGTATCTTTCAAAACAGAAAACCGGGCAATCAAATAAAATGTGAGCAACATGTTGAAGATGATTTCCATAAATAAAATCAGTTGGGGATTTGATTTTGAATCGCAATAAGTAACCTGAAAATTTGCCATGTCCAGTTAAGAATTGAGTGAGAACATAGTATTAACGAATGTCTCTCAGAAACTGTTGGGATGTATAAATGCCAATTCAGAGCACCACATTCACTTTTTAACCAGTATTCATTCCATTCGTTGATGATAATCTCCTTTAATGTTTGCCTCACATAAGAAATAGGGCATAGAGTGTACATTTCTGGAAGATCTGAAGTTGCAGCGCTCTTTGCAAGTTCATCTGCATGTTCATTTCTGGCAATCCACGTGCCCTCTGACCCATGAAATACACAGATGAGAACCATTTAATAATTGATTCTTTATTTCAGCTGCAACAGGACTGCTGTTTTTCGTATATTTCAAAGCTGCAATTGCTGCCCCTGCAATTGTTGCATCCCAGGTACAGATGCTCTTTTAATTAACTTGGTGCGGTCTTTGAGACCGCGACTTGTGGGTTATTGTGACTTATTATGAATGGCCCTCATTAAATTAACTTTAGCGTTTGTGTTGTATTTGCGTTTACCTTTCATTCTGAATGTCACTTAATGTTGTGCGGATCGCAATCGCGATAGTGTGACTTGATGAATGACTCACATACAGACATGTCGGTGTAAACCAATCGAATACGTGAGCACATTAAGTGGTTCAGGCCCCTTCTCATACCTCACACCCCACTCTAGTGGTTACACAGGACCCAAAATACAGAAGCTCAATTGTTACCTGGATGACGATTGAGAGCTCTGCTGCTGTCCTCTGGAGACAGATGAAGAACTGACCACTACTCCGGCTTCCCTCGCTGCGTATACGTCGTATGCTGAGGCACGTCTGGGCAACTGCACCGGCAGTCCTACATAACAGAAATCGCAACTTGGTTAATATCCCCTGGCAGCATGATTGAACTCCTGTTTCTCAAAATAAAAATTGTGGCTGTTATTTCATGTTTCTAAATTTTAAAAATTAATTTTCAGTTGCTATGAAAATATTAATCTGTACGGAAATGAAAGTGTTAAAATAGGTAGGTTTGGAAATAATACAATGTGAGTGAGATATTATGTAGTACTGTCCGTATTGGTAGCTGTAAGAATCTGATTACGTAATGTGGTAACGTGGACCAGTAGAAGATAAGTTATTTGGTTACTATAGGAACGTGAAAAGAAGGGAGCATTAGCCTTCTTCTGCATAAGAACCCCGTAGGAGTAAGACGTATATTTGGGTCTCTCTGAGCGTCTGCAGAAACATTGTGTGTGTGTGTGTGTGTGTGTGTGTGTGTGTGTGTGTGTGTGTGTGTGTGTGTGTGCATTTAATATAAATTAATTAGCCTGAGTGTAAGAGAGGAATAGTTTACATATACATCTATCATCAACTGTTAAAGGAAAACACTCACATCATTTAAAAATTGTATCAAATAATATACATGTTTCATGAGAATTAAATATTCAACTTTTGAAAAGAAGAGAAGTATTTGTTCATTCAAACAAGAGTAGTAATTTTTCCTTTACTCCGCGATGGCGCTCAGAGGCAGGATCTCTACCTTAAGGGAAGCTGCCGAGGAACCTACAGGATTAGACTACAAGATATTCACAGAGATGAGGAACAAATCATCAGAACCTCAACAATTATCCCTTTTGCAACATATCTCGTTGCAAAATGAAACTGTGGGGAATTAAGGAAACATTTGATAGAAAGAAAGGCAAAAAGAGGAGCTTTCTAAACATACAAATATTTTATAAGTATCGTATAAAAAGATTAAAAATATTGACATTTTCCTATATAAAATGACTACCTACCTAAATATTTATAGAAATTCCTTATATGAATATGCACATACAATGTTTCAGTATTTGTATATTATTAACACACATCGGAGCCCGTACACCTTTAAAGAGATATGAAGTTTACGAGTCTCACAGTATATAACTACTGACGTCAGTCCCTGGGACAACTCGCAGAAATAGTCCAGTTCGCAACGAGTAGCTTTTGTTTCATTTACAACTACTGCTCGCCACGCAGGTAGATCTGCGTTCCAGGGATTTTTTTTTTAATTTACGTCCTCCAACGTTAAGTCATATCGGACGGTGAATGAATTGGATGAGATGATGCTCAAGTGATTCCAGGGTCCTTGGAGCTTAGAGTTACCTGACATCCGCCTTGAAGGATAAGGGAAAACCCCGGAAAAAACCTTATCCAAATAACTCACCCTGACCGAGATTCGAACTCGGGACCTCTTGAACGTGAGGCAGACATGCTACCATATACGCTACCGAGGTGGGCGTTCCAGGGAATGCAAGGTTTTGGACATATTGTGTTAACAGCATTACTTCTAAAATTATTGGACAATCTCCATTTTATAAATCAAAAGTTTTGGGTATTATCAACAACCTTTAAACAGCTTGAAGAATGTACTTTCGAGCTGTCTAAAAGCAGTTGAGGAGGGGTCTGCTAAAATTAACTATATAGAGAATGCACCCCCTACCATACGAGCAAAAAATGAATTGTCCAGATTTTCAGTGCTGCCTAATCTAAGAGATAGACTAGGTCTCGGACAAATAGATGAAAATGATTTGTACTACTCGTATGCACCATTAACGTCATGTGACGCTGAACGAACTTTCTCCCAATATTTTTACATTGTTTCTGTGAGAGGTGCAGAAAATTCACATTCAACAATGACATGGTTGTTCACTGTAATTTCCGCATCGAAAGCAATGAGAAGGATGTCATATTGTAGCGTAGCTTACACTTTGTATCCGCACACACAGCGCTTCGGTATACTTGTTGACACGGACGTTTGTTGATGTCACGCCTGTCCTTGTATAGTACCTGTGCGCGTACTTTGATTGCTAAGGTGTACGGGATCCTATGTTTGACTATTAGGCACTATTTCAGAGAAGTATTTTGTCGTTTTTAACCTTATTATATTTCATCCAATATTTTTTTATGTATCGTGTTCTTGGGTAGGTTTTGATTACACCCCAGCGTGGTAGCTATGGAAAAAGATCGGGTGTTTGTTAAGGGCGCTACTGTATGTTCAGGGTTTGTTATTGGCTATAGTCAGCCTGGAGGAGATATCTGTTAATTTCCACTTTTCGACGCACGGTGCAGCTTTCCAACTAATAAGAAATCCACACTTTTGTAAAACTGCATTTTTACCGGGATGTTGCGCGCAACGAAGGAATAAGCTTGGGACGTGAGAATCATGTTAAAAGAGGTATAAACAGGGGGTAAAGGAGATACCAGTGTCACTTGGCACGAACTCTTAGTCACAAACTCGATACGAACTATCACTTGGATCGCGTGCATATCTATGCGCCATTACGTGCTATTGTACACGGCTACAGTTGGTGAATTAATTAATTAGAAACTCCAAACGTGCCCGGGTCTACACATATGTTACAAGAAACCGAAAATAAAGTACATTTTACCACAGATCGTGAATTCCGCTAAACCCTTAGAACACAGGTGGAGTTCATGCAGCAGAGCATTTGGAGGCAAGAAGGAGCCTACCAGGTGGTGTCAGAAGATAATTAACTTCCACACCTGATAAAACTACGTCCCTTTTCTTTTTCGTAATGATAGTTGGATATCGTAGACGTTTCTCATAAAAAATGTTAGCCCATTTCAATTTAATTGAATCTTCGAAACTGTAATTCAATTTCCTTTTTCGCTTCATAAGTGTTAAACCTTTTAATACCCAGCATTTAAACACTGCACGATATTTAATTTTATTTATTTTAATACGAACCTCATCCCGTTTACTTTGCAGCATTATGACAACCAAACAATTGAAAATACTTACATAAAAGTTCACGATAGTACCTGAGTAGTGCATTTGCTATTAGATACTGCCAACTTATCTCTGTTTCAGGTTGAGAGCTTTCCGAATACCCTCGTACACTAGCACTACGTAGCAAACACTTACCAAGTCCAAGTTCGCCGCCCCCGCCGGGGCCACCGCTTCCACCTCCTCCGCCTCCTCCTCCAGAGTTCTTGACATCATCATCATAACTGTGCTGGCGTTGAACCCGAGACATCCTGCGGCTTCTACTTTGACGGCGTCGCCAGGCTTCGGGATCATCCCCACCGCCATCTTCAGGTCCGAGATTCACGGTAACCACAGGCTGTTGAGGTGCCCTCTCATCTGCCACAGCAGAAATGTTGGTATAACAGTATCAAAATAGAAAGTAAACTATGTATTAAAAATTTATTCACCGTTATGATTAATAATTTTTTTAACAAATGATACATAAAGAATTTCAATAATTTACATTCGTGAAAATAAATGTATGACATAAGATTCACCAGTTGCACCTTTGTCAGCCAATTAAAGCGTTAAGGAGACGCAGTTAGCTATAAGTCAGTATAGGTAAGGCAATTAGGCGTTCAGTGATCTCGGCCAACAAGAAATCCATTAAATCAAGGTTCTAGTAAATAGAATCAGTACATTCATAAATCAGAGTACTACCCATAAACTCCCACGTATGACATTTCTAAAATTAGAGGTGGAAAGTAATTATAGGAATTTAGCAAGTAGCAGTGTGATGATGATGATGATGATGATTATGATGATGATGATGATGATGATGATGATGATGATGATGATGATGATGATTTGTATTTAAGGACGCTCTACTCGATGGTTATAAGCGCTCTTTCAAAAACTGTATTTCACTTTACTATTCTTCCTTTGACTTATCTTTAACTTTGCTATGGCTCTGCTTTGGCTTTGCTTTGGCTTTGCACTAGCTTTGCTCTAGCTCTGCTTTGGCTTTGCTTTGGATTTACTCTGACTTTACTCTTTCTCTGCTCTAGTTCTGCTCTGGTTCCACTTTGTTTTGCTTTGGCTTTCTTTTGGCTTTACTCAGGTTCCGCTCTGGTTCCGCTCTGGTATTTTGTGTAGTTTAGGAAGTTTCAAAACGTGTATTAGTAGAGAAAACTGGATTCATAATTTTTGGATGCAGTATAATGCCATCTGTTCCTACCATGTACGTGGCAAAGGAATTTAAACACTTACAGCTCAAGATTCCTATAGTGATTGAAACAACGTGGACAGAACATATACTCTCTGCCCACCACAAGAAGGCAAAGCATAGGAATGTGCAGCGTAATCGCTTTTGTTGTGTTTATGTTCGCCTTCCGGATATGATATGGATGCTAGGTTTACAGTGCTGTCACATAACTCACCGATGCCTAATACCTGTCACTATAGTTACTGAAACGAGCACTAGATGTGGCAGAATGGGTGACTTCTGTGTATTCTCGTGCTCATTTTGTAGTAAACAGATCCACTACCAGAGCAAACAAACAGTTCAAGTCCCTCTCCTTCAACATGCCCCGCTTGCCTCCTTGTGGTGGGCAGACAGTATCTCATATACGTGAAATTGACATGCAATGAATGCCATCAGGTTTGTTATTTTGCAATTCAAGAGTGTCAATAAGGGAAAACCTTCAATCTGTGTAGTAGGAAGCAAACTTGGAGCCTCTAGAAAGGTTCACCACAATAATGTAAGGAATGAGAACAGTGGTAACTACTAAATTAACCTTGTTTCTTAAGTGCCAAATTTACAACTGAGGCATACAACAAAGCTACTGATTCATTAAATCATAAGTGAACTCTACTTGACGCTGTACATTGAACTCATTGTTAACTGTCCACTAAAAGAGTCGCCCAATGTTCAACTCAATTGACTAACCGAACAGCCCAAAGTCTGTCCGCCGGGAATTAGATGGCTCGAACTCAAAATGGAACGTTCTAGAGAAGGAATGCACAAAACGGATCCTCTGGAGTATGAAGTGCTATATAAGCAAGTGTGCAGAGTTTAGAGGCCCGTGGCATGCAATGACTATTGTTTTGTACCGGCTATTGTTGAGTCAGCAGATTCTGCAAGACCCGGCTAACTGACCGGGTCCTTTCTCTCCTACAAAAGATTCAGGTTATAGTGTCTGTTATTACAATAGTTATAGTACGTTTCTGGGTGTCAACATCTTCTAATAATTCTCAAATCTAAATTTGTGCAATATTTTCTCTCTATTTTGTTGTAATCCAGGTTAGCAGGGTATGTAGGATTGTATAAAGTGAAAAAAAAAAAAAGTTCCAACATTAGAAATAGTAGACTGAAGTTGTATATTAACATAGAAGTTTATTTTAATGGATGATATACATTATATGTCTTTTCCAAAGATGTTTTCTTGGTGGCCCAGGAGAACAAACAGTCTTTACTTGTGCATATATGATAAGAGAGGCAAACGTTTTGGTTTTTAACGATTTTTTCGCGAATTTTCGCGAATTTTTCCTTTTTCGAGAACAATACTTTTTAGGAATTAATGAGAAAATATCTACTATTCTCAGCCTGCATAGAAAAATTTACATTTATTTCAAATTGCATAAATATAACTTTAACATTCATGTCTTTATAGCAAGAAGCTAGAGGTCATCAATAATGTTTACAAATTTAACGAAAGCAAGATAAAATTTAACACCTAACAAAGCCAATAAAGTGACATAATCATGCGCATTGAAATAACAGCTAAGAGGTGCAACAATAAACTGACACCACAGCATCCGATTGGTCTGTGATAATCAGAACTGTTTGTCGTATGCTAACTGGAAATGTTATCTATTAGATATCACACCGTGCGCAGCAAAAACTTATATTATGCTGACTAAAGGTACAAAACTTATCAGACATTACATTAACATGAAAATATTGTCCCTCAGGGCTTAAGAATGTGTTCCGAAATGCCCAAAAGTTAAAGAATGAATACAAAAAATACCTCACTGAAAAGCACCCAGATTTAGGAGTTAAAAGTCTTTCCATTTCCTGTACTGACACGCTGGTTTAACTGGCTTAATTCAATAGTTTACATTGCTAGCCATTTTGATGCAATTGTCGATTTCTTTTCCAAAAGAAAAACTTTTATATCCTGCGCAAAATTTGTTAATTGATCATTTTAGTGATGCCAAGTGCTACACTATTGTAAAGGTACAACAGCAACAATATTTGTTTCTGAAAATTGTAGAATCATAACAGATGCAATATTAGAATTTCAATAAAAACACAGCTGTGACTCATCCTGTTTTATCCCGAATTAACTGGCTGAGAAGCAAATGTGACATATTAGAGAGTGGTCACTTTGGAAACAGAGTAAGTGCACTTGTAGATCATATCATGGATCCCAGTATTAGAAAAGAAGTAGAAGAGAATCTAAAAGTTTACTCTCGTATGACTTTGTCTAAATTAAACGCCTTTATGCAAAAGAAACTGATGATGTAATAACCATAAAAGATGTATCATTTGTCTGAACCTTCTAGGCTAGTTACTAAATCAAGTATAGGTAATTTAAATCATGTAATGGCAGCATTTAAACAACTAAATGCATTTAAAACCATTATTACAAAGATCTTTGTGATATTCTTAAACAACAAAGCCATGATGGTAACGATAATAGATTAGATGTAGTAACAGCACTCTTGGCATTGAAGGCAAAAGCTGATTCTTACCATAATTTCTGTGAAAAGTCCCTTCAATGTCTTTGGTTGCCAATGTCAAACGCTGGCAGTGAGAGATTTTTCTCTACATATAACTTGGTTTTGACAGACAACAGAACAAGTATGAAAAGCGAAAGTATCAGAACTTGTATGCTGCAGTTTGGTGATGTCTGATGTGTGATATTTGATTTTATTCATGTTACCTATGAGGCGGTCCTTGCCCGTTAGGTACCTCGTTGAGCCCTCCCGGTACTCAACACCTCATATGAGAAGATAGGTGATGGGTGAGGATTGCGAATGGGAGGTTTCCAACAGGTCGGGGATTTTCTCAGGGTAGATCTGCATTTATTATCTCTTTTTGGGTTTCAGGGGGTGGGTGCGTCCGGACAGGGTATGGGTATTATAATTTAGAAGACACCACGACCGTTGAATGTGAAGTTTATTTATATAAGTAGTTCTCTCCACTCGTCACCGTTATCTTATGTTATGTATGTACCTGTGTACACCTGGTTTGTGAAATTCGAGGGCATTGCTTCGTGCATTCGCGAACACGGACTTTGATGTATTTTCAGTACTTGTGGACCCATTCACTCGCCGACACAGAGTGTTCGCACACACGGACTTCGGTGAATTTTCATTACTAGTCGCTCCCTTAACTCCCCGAAACAGAGTATTCGAGAACACAGACTTTGATTAATTTTCTTAACTTGTCGCCCCCTTCACTCGCCGAACTTTGGACACTTTCGAGATCATGTGACCTGTTACTTGTTTCTGATAGGTCGTATTTCACCCCTACTCTTAAATCTAAAAGCAATTTCTCGTGTCTGAAACGTGTATTCTATGCGATTTTCACTTTCCCACCGTCAAGCTAATTAATTCATAAACACGTCTAAAATGTGTAACTTAAATCCCGGTGTCCATTCTATCATCACGTAGCATGTACCGGTCAAGGCATGGACTGGGGACGAGGGTCTAACCTTGGACAATGCCACCTTTGTCGGCGGAAACTCAAAGAAAGTACCTGTGAGGAAGGTGTTCATTCACCTCGCTGTTTGGGTTCTCGAGTTTTCGATAATATATATCGGGATTGTTATGACAATGTTATCCCTAACAGGGGTGGTATCACCTACCATCAGCTGATTTCAAATGAAGTGTCTTAATTTGAAAAAAAAAAAAAAAAGGGATTCTAACAGTTGTGTTACTCTAGTTAACTGTTACTTTTCATTTGAGTCATGTCATTACTCATTAATTCTTCCCGATAGTTTGTGCGAAATTAATGCGAATTTATGACAAAAACCCACAAAATACTTTCAATTAAGATTATTAATGCTAATTTTATAAATGTCACCACAAAATCTTGCCTCTGAAGATAAGCTGTCCTGCAAGATGTGAAAATGATATACAATTTGTTATTTGGCTATAGAACCAAAAAGAGGTTAATTATTTAAAACATTCTATTTTAATTATCTAAAAAATATATGAATCACACAGATCGAGAAGAGTTCCTTACGAAGCAGTATTTATTACTTTAAGCAGCATTGATATAACTTGAAAGGGAGGGATTGAAGAAGTCAGATACTCCCTTGATGTTTCATTCTTTTTGTGTGTATATTGGGACATTTTTAAATTTACTTAATTGGAATAGTCGGGTCTGCACGAAATTACAATTATAAGGAGTGAAGGGGATCTCTTGCTTTGTTGACTGGAGCATAGAGCTCTGGCTCCTAGCCACGAAAAGTTTACTAATGGGGTACCGCCTGGGTCTCGGGCATAGAACAGTTGCAAGCAAAGTGAGGAGCTACAATAGGCAGCGATTCTGGAAAAACCGTCAATATTCCCGTTGAGGGATACAGCCCTATGCTGGGCTATAAAAACTAGTGCTGTAGATAGATCAAAATTATTAATCTATTAACCGTGTTACTTTAATCGATTAATCAATAGATTAATCGAGAAAGTACTTTATTACTCTGTACATTTCATTATTATTGAAACTTTTAAATATTTAGATTCAAAATATGTGTTTGCATCAAAAGTGCACGCTTTATATATGTATTGAATTAGATCTTCAATATTTTCGGTATAATTATTTAGTAACGTATTATATCATTTTATTTGTAATTTACGTCCTCCAACATTTAGTCATATCGGACGATGAATGAAATGGGTGAAATGATGCTCAATGCGTCCGGGGTTCCTGGAGTTTATAGCTACCCGACATTCGTCTTCCAGGATAAGGGAAAACCCCAGAAATAACCTTATCCAGGTAACTCACCCTGACCGAGATTCGAATTCGGGACCTCTTGAACGTGAGGCAGACATGCTACCACCACGCTACCGAGGCGGGCATATTAATATCTCCTAAGATTTGTGAGACTGATATGCAGTTGTTTTTTATAATGTGTTTCCTTATTTTAACTTTTTTAACACAAAACTTTCACGAAATCGGAAACGTTACTGGCTTACTGCAGTTAACAGCAAAGTTACACCACCACCAGCCCTGAGAAGAGGGATCAGCTATTGTTTCCATAGCTGCGTGGGCGAAGTGTTCAGTTCAAGGTTGATACCGAAATTAAAGGATTGCCATAAGTAAAGAATCATGATGGATTTCAAAGGAATGTAGGTCATTTGTTACAACGCGTGCAGGTGCAGTTGAGTCGAATAACAGTTGGGGTGAATAGTTGTTTTAACAAAAGAAACATAAGAAACAGTGTCCTTAGCAGAGTTCTAAAGGGTAGCACTTGAATTTGTTTTAATAGGGTATTCTTCGGACCCTTCATAATGGCATGACAAAATAGTCACAAAGGGAATCTTTGAATGAATAAAGGGCTTCGAGAAAGCGAAAGTCACACACACCCACGCGCAGCTGTGGACATTCAGTTCGTGGCTTGGCGCCGATTAGGGCAGTCCTCCTTTTTCTGTCTTGGTCGAGCGCAGACCAGAAGTGAGGAGAGAAGATATTTGTCGGTTCATATGTACGTGAAGAACGAATTATGTTTTATCGAGTAATAAGCATTTCACATACAGTAACTCTAAACAGTGATATTGGTAACCCTTGGTCGGCAACTTAGAGTTTGATGTGATAATAAAAGAAACAGTCATTAAACCAGTTTGAAACGGGCATTCCAGTGTCATTAAAACCACCCTTCTCATACATATCCACGCATACCCTGAGAGAAACCTAACTGTTCTACCCTGAGCTAAACACTATTTGTTTCAAATAGTCCCGCCGACGTGTAACTCTTTTCTCGCCATTATTTGCTTCAAGGTTGTACATTTCTGTTTATGCTAGCAAGTGATAAATAATCAGTTGTATACGATATGTTGTCACACACAAGCTGTAAGGAAAGAAACCTCTCTGTCAGCATCTGTATATTGTTACGTACCTCTTAGAATATTTCACAACAGAAGTGTTATTTAAACTCTCTTAGGGTTCAGAGTGAGTTCTTTTAGCTATCAGGAGTTATATTATCTCAAAGTTCAACGAACATTACATGTCTAGTGAAAGCTTCATGCATTGGAAAGGCTGTTTCGGTTGGAAGCAATACAACAAAACAAACAGGGCCAAATTTTGCTAAAAGAGTTTTGATTAATATTTATTGTAATCGATTAATTTTTAATGACTCGATGAATCGATTACAGTTTTTTAATATTTAATATAAAATAAAGAATTAATCGATTAATCGTTTCGGTTAATCGATTAAATCACGCAGCATTAATAAAAACCCTTTAAATAATTTTGTAGTAATTCCTTGAAGAGTGTGAGGGGCTGCGGAGGTTAACAAGCTACATGAGGTAAGCCGCTTATTGTTAGTACTTTGTAGAATTAAAGTAATTCCAAGTACGGCTTTCATTTGGAGAAAACCGTCTCTTATCAGACACAGACTGCTGACGGGGAAGTAACTGCAGTTGGATTTAAATTGCCCGAAGGTGTTTTCCTTGTTTAGACTTTAAAACACGGAGCAAGTTTTCCGTATAGAAGTTGCGGTTTAGTACAAAAAGGGCATTTTGTTTGAAGTTAAGGCGCTTTATCAACAGGTGTTCTATGGCTTTCTATATTATCTTGAAGCATAAACACTGCGAGTTACAGGATTTCCATAAAGCTTCCTTTGATCTCGACATTTATTGCTCTCTCTCTCTTTACGTAAATGCATTACACCCGCGACTTTCTCAATCCATTCAGCTTCTACAAACTATTCTTAGGAAAAGCTTTCTCTTCTAGCAACTAGATGTAAAACCTTGGAGAAACAATTTCACTTCACACTCCGTTGTAGACACAAGAAAAATGGAAGAACGTGAATCCATAGTCAAAAGCTCTTTTTATATCACTAAAACAAGTGAATAGCCACAGAACTTTAAAAACACGCAATGTATTGAACAAAAAAACGCGTTGCACTCACAAGCCTTTCTTTTTAAGGAAGACTTGTCAAGTTATTAAAAGTGAGATATATTTTATATAAATAATGAGTAACTGGCATGCTTAATTTTTTTAAGATTACTCACTCAGACTAGGCAGATCCTGGAAACCATTTTTTTCAGCTATCTTTCAAAATCGCCTCCCCAGCCTTCACCACTGCTACTGATGATGGATAATACCTCCCACGAAGGCGTTTCTTCAATTTAGAGAATATTAAAAAGTCACATGGGGCTAAATCCGTATTATAGGAAGGGCGAGGAATGCACTTCACGTTGACTTCTGCAACATATTCAGCAACAACATTGGTAATATCCGGCCGCACATTATCGTGGTGCAACATCCAGCCTGCTTCATGGAAATGTCTTTTGTGCCTGATATGGACTTGCAATTTTTTCAGGACATCCCTGTAGTATTGTCCAGTTACTGATGTCTGTGCAGGTATAACATGCTGATAAACCATTCCATGAATATCAAAGAATGAGATGACCATAACTTTCCCAGCAGAAGCAAACACTTTTGCTTTTTTGGGGGGTTGGTGATGAAGGAGATTTCCTCACTGAGCTCTTCTGTTTGCTCTCAGGATCAAAATGATGTAGCTAAGTTTCATCAGTAGTGACTACGTTTGAAAGAAACTCCGGATCTTCATCTAACATCAACTTTAACTGCATATTACCTCCATTGCTGTGGTAGGCGATACTGAACATGTCTGAACTTGTTGGTTGTCACAGGCGGGAACCAGGAGTACCAACAATGAAACTACTACGGCGTGTTTGTTTCACATTAAGCTAACAGAATATAATATGTTTGAGTTTTAGTACGGAAAGTTTTGACCGTAAAAAATTATGATCATTCTTTATTGAACATCTCCCTTAGATTCGAATCCCGAGCGTCTTTTTTGATTATTATTAGTTATGGAAATAAGCAGTATGTAAAACGCAGATTGTAATGTAACTTCACATTGCTAAGGTTTACTTGATTTTATGGCATCTATGCTTACACATTAAAACTGAAGTACTCTACTCTACTTTTAAACTAACTCAAACAAATGTTTTATTCGTATATGTAAAATCAAATGAAACTGGAAGTTAAGTAGTCGTTCTTTTACATTAACCATGTGTAGGCAGTGATTTGGAAAGGCAGAGCCAGACTGAAAAATATAATGCCATAGACGTGATTTGAATCACGGATTTCCCGATCTCCCAGTGTCCGTCCGGTTGTTCTTAACCATTGAGATACTATGGCCAACTTGCCGACATGACATTAATTTCACCAATTGACTCGTATTTTTCTGGTAAACCACTAAGTTTAACATTAGGTAAATTTAACTAATAGTGGCAACTATGAAGCCTGGGACTTAAATACAACATAGTAAGTCACCACAGAGGTGTGTATCTCATTGTATATGGGAACCCCTAGTGGTCTACCGGGAAACATATGAGTCATTTGGAGAGTTTAATGTCATGTCGGCATGTTGGCCATAGTACCTCAGTGGGTTAGAGCAACCGCAAGGAGAGCGGGCGATCCGTGGTTCAAATCCCGGCTATGGCATTGAATTTTTCAGTCTGGCTCTACACATCCAAACCTTAGGCTTTACACGGCTACTGTGGAAGAAATGACTATTTCCATTCTATTTTGTATTGAAACCCGGTATCGATTATCGGGTATCGTGGAAAATACAGTGTATTTGTATCGAGAATCGATTATCAAGAAAAACTATTTTCGACCCGTCCCTACTCAAAATATTTGACTATTACTTAAGCCTTGTCTATTCCCAAATTTACACTGTACCTACAAAGAAATATTGTGTTTTAGAAATGTTTGTCGCCATTTTGATGAAGTAAATAGAAAAATAACGCGTGTAAGCGTATTTTGTACAAGAGCGAGTAAAGAAAGACTTATATAAATAATGAGTAGCTGGCATGCTTAATTTTTTAAGAGTAGTCACTCAAACTAGGCAGATGTTCACCATTCCTTCCAGAAGCGCTTTTCGGTGTTTGCTTCAGACCATCTTCAGTGGGAGCTGCACCAACTACTGTCGACGGACATAAACTTGACTTTTCAAGAAACTTAAGGCTCCTCCCCTTAACGATCTCCTGATTTTCAATACCAACATCTGGGACCGGAACATTGGAGCTGGACACAGATAATTGGTTGTCACCTGTGATATTAACTGATTGGAGTTGCTTCATCTCTGGATGTGGAGAAGGTGAACAGATGGAATCTAGTGGCAAATATACTTCATCTTCTATCTCATTTTCTGGAACAATATCTTTTTGATTACTAGTTGTCTGTTGAAGAAGATGTGCTTCCTCCTCCATTTGCCTCCTGGGTAAACTAGATTGGTTGAAGTCTAGGTTAATTTTAACTGGATCTATATTATTCATAATGATGGGTTGAAGTTGTTGACTTGTGTTGACTGGTTCAATAAATTGTAGAACACTATTCAATGCTGGTATATCACAATTCAAAATATTTTCTTTTTCACGGTTTAGAATATAAATCTTCTGCCAAATATCCAGTCCATTAACAGCTTGTACATATTTTAATAATTGTATACTTTGACCGATTTCATTGTTGATAGTGTTCTACAACTTATTAAACCAGTCAGCACAGGTCAACAACTTCAACCCATCATTATGAATAATATAGATCCAGTTAAAATTAACCTAGACTTCAACCAATCTAGTTTACCCAGGAAGCAGGTGGAAGAGGAAGCACACCTTCTTCAACAGACAACTAGTAATCAAGAAGATTTTGTTCCAGAAAATGAGATAGAAGATGAAGTATATTTTCCACTAGACTCCATCAGTTCAACTTTTCCACATCCAGAGATGAAGCAACTCCAACCAGTTAATATCACAGGTGACAATCAATCATCTGTGTCCAGCTCCAATGTTCCGGTCCCAGATGTTGGTATTGAAAATCAGGAGATCATCAAGGGTAGGAGCCTTAAGATTCTTGGAAAGTCAAGTTTATGTCCGTCGACAGTAGTTGGTGCAGCTCCCACTGAAGATAGTCTGAAGCGAAGACCGAAAAGCGCTTCTGGAACGAATGGTGAACATCTGCCTAGTCCGAGTGAGTAATCTTAAAAAATTAAGCATGCCAGCTACTCATTATTTATATAAGTCTTTCTTTACTCGCTCTTGTACGAAATACGCTTACACGCGTTTGTTTTTCTATTTACTTCATCAAAATGGCGACAAACATTTCTAAAACACAATATTTCTTTGTAGGTACAGTGTAAATTTGGGAATAGACTAGGCTTAAGTAATAGTCAAATATTTTGAGTAGAGACGGGTCGATAACAGTTTTTCTTGATAATTGATTCTCGATACAAATACACGATATTTTCTACGATACCCGATATTCGATACCCGATACCGTCATTTCTAATTCTAGTTTCAATACAAAATAGAATGGAAATAATAATTTCTTCCATACTAGCCATGTGTAGGCTAAGGTTTGGATATGTAGAGCCAGACTGAAAAATTCAATGCCATAGGCGGGGTTTGAACCACGGATCTCCCGCTCTCCGCGCGGTTGCTCTAACCCACCGAGGTACTATGGCCAACATGCCGACATGACATTAATTTCTCCAAATGACTCATATGTTTCCCGGTATGATGATGATGTGTATAAGGGCGCTCAACTACGGCGGTCATCAGCACCCTTACAAAACCAAGTCATGGCAAAAGCCAGATATAAAAATTTCCAAAAACTATATAAGTATAAATAAAACTATTAAAATTGCACACGCATATATATAAAGAAGAAAACGAAAATATCAATCAAAACCTACTAAAAATTTCCCTCACGAAATCCTAAAGTTTAATCTAGAAAGGAATCTAAATACCTACTCCACTACTGCGTTATCGTCCGCCAGCATTTCTGCAAAGCTGGCCGGCAGCTGCAGAGACGTCCTAAGGTCTGCTAGGTGAAAACACTCTAGCAGCACGTGTCGCACAGATAATGCTTCGTTGCAAAACGGACAAAGCGGAGCAGGCTCATTTTTAAAAAGCAAACTATGAGTAAAAAATCAGTGCCCAATGCGTAACCGAACCAAACTCACCTCCTCGCGACGAGATGACTGACAGGAGGTAACCCAGGGAATCGGAAGTTCTTTGACAGATCTAAGTTTATTATTGCGGAGAGCGACCACTCTTCGTGCCAGCAGGTTTGCACAGCTCTCCGCAATACGGCCCTAAAATCTTCCGATGTCACAGATGGTACTCGAACCCTGGTCTTCATGGTAGCCGTCTTGGCTGCCAAATCCGCCATTTCATTCCCCTGCAAGCCTACGTGACCAGGAATCCATGCACACACCACGCTAACGCCAGAAGCGTGTAAAACGTGGAGGGCATCCTGTATACGCTGCACAATAGGGTGGTAGTTGTACAGCTGCCGTAGGCTTTGAAGTGCACTGAGGGAATCACTTAGGATTAAGCAGTCCCCCAACTTTCGTCGACGTATGTGTAAAATTGCCCGGTATATTGCATAAAGCTCTGCAGTAAAAATGGAAGTGTTAGCGTGGAATCCGAATGTATACGGTTCGGTTCCACACACGTAAGCACAACCAACACCATTTGAGTTCTTGGAGCCATCAGTATAAATTACAAAATGGTCCTCATATCGCGATAAAAATTCTAAACAACATGTGTGGATACTAGATATAGACATGGTAGATTTATCGTATTTAGTCATACCCAGATCAACGTGGGACGCTCTGCACAACCAAGGAGGGTATGTCCTCTCCCCCCTAGGATACATCTTGGGCATTTCAGTATCAAGATGTCTAAGGAGCTCCCGGAATCGAAAACTAGGTGGCTTTGGTTTAATAGATGGGTTCCTATAACGCACGTCCATGAAGGTATTAAAGAACGGCGTAAACGTTTGATGTGTGGGCATGCAATTAAGTCCACAGCCATAATTTGCTAATAGCGTGTTGCGGACCACTAGGGGTTCCCATATACACTGAGATACACACCTCTGTTGCGACTTACTATGCTGTATTTAAGTCCCAGGCTTCATAGTTACCACTATAAGTTAAATTGACCAAATGGTAAAATTTGTGGTTTACCGGAAAAATACGAGTCAATTGGAGAATTTAATGTCATGTCGGCATGTTGGCATAGTAGCTCAATGGTTAAGAACTACCGGACGGAGACCGGGAGACCGGGAATTTCGTGATTCAAATCACGCCTAAGGCATTGAATTTCTCAGCCTAACTCTGCCTTTACAAATCATTTCTTACACATAGCTATTGTAAAAAACAGATTACTTAACATCCAGTTTTATTTTATTTTACATATATGACTAAAACATTTGTTTGAGTTAGTTTAAAAGTAGAGTAGAGTACTTCAGTTTCTACGTGTAAGCATAGATGCCATAAAATCAAGTAAACCTTAGCAATTGGAAGTTACATTACAATGTGCGTTTTACATACTGCGTATTTCCACAATTAAAAATAATCAAAAAAAGACGCTCGGGTTTCGAATCTACGAAGGCTGTTCAATAAAGAAAGATCATAATTTTTTATGGTCATAATTTTTCGTAATAAAACTCAAACATATTATATTCTGTTAGCTTAATGTGAAACAAACACTCCGTAGTAGTTTCATTGTTGGTACCCCTGGTTCCCCTCTATGAGAACGAGGCAAGTTCAGATATGTTCAGTATCGCCTACCGCTGCAATGAAGGTAACATGCAGTTAAAGTTGATGTTAGGGGAAGATCCGGAGTTTCTTTCAAACATAATCACTACTGATGAAACTTAGCTACATCATTTTGATCCTGAGAGCAAACAGAAAAGCTCAGTGTGAAAATCTCGTTCATCACCAACCACAAAAAAGCAAAAGTGGTTGCCTCGGCTGGGAAAGTTATAGTCAACTCATTCTTTGATATTCATGGAATGGTTTATCAGCATGTTGTACCAGCACACACATCAGTAACTGGACAATATTACAGGGATGTCCTGGAAAAATTGCAAGTCCATATCAGGCACAAAAGACCACATTTCCGTGAAGCAGGATGGATTCTGCACCACGATCACACGCGGCCGCATATTGCCAATGTTCTTGCTGAATAGCTTGCAAAAATCAACGTGAAGTGCATCCCTAACCCTCCCTATAGTCCGGATTTAGCCCTATGTGACTTTTTTCTATTCCCTAACTTGAAGAAATGCCTTCGTGGGAGGCATTATCCATCATCAGTAGCAGTGGTGAAGGCTGCGGAGGCGATTTTGAAGGATATCTGAAAAAATGGTTTCCAGCATGTCTTTGAAGACCAGCAGAAACGCTGGAACTATTGCATCGGATTCAGGGGAGGCAATTTTAAGAAGGACCATCAAAAGTATGAGGATGAGTGAAGGCACGTTGTCAAAAAAATTGTGATCATTCTTTATTGAACAGCCTTCGTATGTAGGTCTAGCTCCTACATACTTTATCAGTGCACGTTTAGTAACGGAGACTCAATGAGTAGAACGAAGTTAAAGAGACGCGTTCCTTGACACTATTGTAAAACGACCGTGGAAACGACGTTGACTTAGAAAAATATATGTTTCCAGGGTCTACTCATTTTTCTTTTTTTCAAAGTGTGTATGTAACGTGCGATCCATACGCAGGATATCTATAGGATACGACAAATGCCCTTTCATCTACATAGGAACCGCCTGCGCTTTGCGTACACCAAAGTTCCTGTATTTTAGGCGGCCAAATCAATAATCACTTACATCTGAAACATTTATTTTTACTCTGTGACTTCCTAAATTGTATTCTGTGCTCTTCCTAATTTTCAGAACAGACATATGTACGTATGTGCAACTGTGTGATTTCTGAACGTACTGGAATCTAATTACACGAAACTTTAGCTAATATATTTTCTCTTGACTGAATTTACCGAACGCCAAATTGCCTTAACTACTCTGTGTTATATTATTTTCCTCAATACGTAAGTTGCCTTGTTATTGATTTATATTCCCTCACCTAATTGTAAAAGGTGCTTCTTTGTATTATACATTGATTACCAGTCAGTAATTGCATTATTAAATCTGTTTAAACATTTCCATTATTACAACTTACCTGACTTGAAGTTCCGACGCTCGCTCTGGGGACTGCCCACTCGACTGGCACCAGGAGAAGGTTTACCGTGTTGTCGCCACTCCATCTCGCGTTCCCATCGTAGTTCCTCACGTCTCTCTCCAGCAACCTTCTCCAGCTCCTTGAGGGAAGCGGGTGAGACATCTGAATGTCGTCGCAGCTCGGGGGACCGCGGGGGAGCCAATCCGGCACCTAGACCTCCGCCTCCACCACCTGCTGCACCTAGAGGAAGCCAAGTCCAAGAGTTTCGACATGTTCCCCGTAACATGAAAAGGTTCCTACCTTCCCTTCCAGTCTCGTCTGGCGGAGCAAGATTGTGTTTTCACCAACAGCAGACAAGCCACAAGGGATCCACTAGGGTAGTCCAGGCACAGGGAACCCCCCCGCCCTACAGCCCCGCACTATGCCACTAGATGGTGCTGTGTGCTGTACATCCGTTCCAGAGCGTCCCTTCCCCTAATCTGTCACAGATCACAATTTATTTTCTCACAACTTTGAGTTGCACTAGGTACGAGAACTGGTGAATCCTTCGCAGTTGGTGGGAGAGTCCTTACTCCTAATTACTACGAACTCTGGTCAGGTGCTCCTCGGATTATGATAAAGAAACATGTATTGGCAAATTTACAGCAAAATAACATTAGGGCTTACATCGCTTTATTTATTTATTTTTTATTGTTTACCCATAAAATAGGACAAGTCTATACGAAAGTTTATTTTAAATCTCAAACCATTAATTTTGAAAACCGTAAGGCAAGATCTTTTTATTTTATTTTTCTATTTATTTATTTTTTTAATAGGCCAGCCATGCCGTTGAGAAATATTCCACTTGTCTTTGACAGGAAGATAACAATATAGCAAGTTGCTCCAAGCGATAAGCCATTCACGCAGTAAACAAACCTACACATTGGTGAGAGAAAAACATTTCACTCTTCAGAAAACAACAGCACTACATCTTTTTGTTTAACAGTGATAAAGCTTACTGTCATAAGCAGCTTTCACAGATAGAAGTAGACATTTTAATAACTGTCATACACAGCAATATAATGACGTCATCTCTTAATGCTGCGAACGCAACGATCTAAAGCACAACGGAACAAACTGTAGGTTCCGAGGTCTTCTTATACTGAGATTGAACCCGATATCGACAAAGTCATAGCTCGTAGCTTCCGATTCTTACGTTCACTTGAGCAAAATGTTATAACTTCCACATGAAACGAATTTCTATGAATGACATTTTATTCAATGCTGGTGATAGCAGCACCTCACTACTGATGTTCTATTGTTACCGTGACGTAGGCATCGCTTCCTCGACTACCCTTTTGAGTCGTGGAAGCCATGCGATAGGATTCCTTTTTATTTGTAAATTACGTCCTCCAACGTTAAGTCATATCGGTCGATGAATGGAATGGGCGAAATGATGCTCAAATGAGCCCGGGGTCCATTGAGCATAGTTACCCAAAATTTGTCTTTCAGGATAAGGAAACCCCCCAGGAAAACACCTTATCCAGGTAACTCACCCTGACCGAGATTCAAACTCGGGACCTCTTGAACGTGAGGCAGACACGCTATCATCTACGCTAACGAGGCGGACGATGCGATATGATAAATGGGGAGCCCGCCGTAGAACATCAAAAAATATCTAAAGTATCTTCTCTCTCTCTCTCTGTCTGGGAGGTAAGAATAAATTGAATTGAAAACCTGGGAGTTTGTTATAAAATGCATTAAAATATCTGGCTGAGTAGAGAACAGAACCAGCTAATTGCCCCAGAAATGAGGAATCTCCAAAAAAAGAATGAGTAGGTAACCATGCGGGCTACTCTTAAGTGGATCATGGGTTGATTTGGTTACATCTTTGTCTTAACGTATCACTGCGATGCTCTTAGCTTGTGCAACATACTGTCACGAGGCCACTCGTTGGCGAACGCCAAAAGAGAGGGAAGCGCGGAGTGAAAGAGACAGATAGCGCCTAAGCCACGCCTAGAGAGAGAGAGAGAGTAAGAGGGGGAGAAAGAGATATAGATGGTCTGGACGTTTCTCGCTTCACCGCGATGGTCCGTGAGGCTTCGTGACAAGTCGTTCGGCTTCGTCAGGTGTCGGGGAAACGTAGTGAGCAGCTGATAGTGTATAAATAGAAGGGACGTACACAGGGAGATTATGACTCCACTAGACGCCCTTCCAGGCTGTTCCGGGTACCCCGCATGGTTTGCGGGCACCAGAGATAACCCAGTAGATAATCCTAACAGCAGCTATAGCTGAGCTCCACATAATCTTCCAAGCTGTTTGTCATCAAAATTTTCCAACCAAATAACAAAGTTTAAAATTAAAACATCAGGGTGCAAGGTATTGCATCCATTCCCACAACCTGAAGGTAAATAAAAATAGTAACGTTAAAAAGAACTTTCTACCTCAAAACCCACAACACACCCTACAAAATCCCAAATGAAAAACGTTACCTGTGGTAAAACCCTTAACGGGTGGGCACGCAGCAAAAACCTTCTGGCTTTATACAGCCAGCCAACACCTCGGTCGGTCGGTCGGTCGGTCGGTCGGTCGGTCGGTGGGTCGGAGAAGATGCAGTTGGGAGTTACTGACGTTGCAGAGTGCACGTGTGTCAGACGGACTTGAGAGTTTCGTGCGTATGTGTTACGTCATCCTGCTGATATCGGGCTTGTACACGTGCCTTTCTACGGAAATAAAGAACATTTTGAATTTCTGCCACTTGGGCTTTTAATTCTACGAACCCACAGAGTCAAAATATTTTCAAATGGCAGACATCTGAAGGAAACAAATGACTGTAGCGTTTATAATGAAAAGCTTACAATACAGGGAAGAATATGCCCATTTACATGAAAATTCAGAAACAAATAGTTAATGACACAATAGTTGAGCCTTAGAGTAAGGTGATCTAAATTACTGCAGATGAAAATTTTTTCATATCCATTAATATTTAAATTTAAGAAAGAAAATGTCTTCCTACCCTGTATGTCCCTCCTTATTCCCCATACAATTCTGCTCTTTAAATTCTGCTTTTGTTTCAAACGTATCCAAGTTGTCTCTACTACCTTCGGGAAAATGTCTTTCCACCAAGTGACGGCTGGGAGCACTCAGGGAGGGGAGCTCATTTTCCCGATTGAATGAGGAACTACGAATCTCCCTGACCGTTCGGAATATTTCATATGAACCACTCAGTGGTTTAGAGATTGGGAGAAGCTAAAAGTCTCCAATCTATAGGCTGGAATATACATTTGAGCACTTAGCAAACGAGATTCCTGACCTATCACTATGTTTCCTGCTCTGTAAACATTGCTCCTTGTACGTTACAGAGAAAAAACAGAGCTTAGAGCATATAATAAGCGCTTCGGTGCTCTAACAAGTGGACGGTTTTGGTCATAGAATTGTAGTTTAAGGATAGTCATCGTACCCAGTGAAATCTCAAAATTGCCTGCATGAACAAGTAAGTTTATAAAAACATTAATTTTGCTGTTAAAGCTTTAAAGCATAGGTAACTTAATTACAAAGAAGTACTTGTTCTATGACATCAACATTGAAATTATCACCCAAATAATTCTTCGTCTCCAAAAGTGGTACAGTAATATTTTAGCGTAATAAAAGTTATTACAATTTATTAAAACCAATAACGCACTGGTTTCGAAGTGTTAAATATTTCGTAGCACGGCAGTTGTATATACAGCTACAAGGAACTAATTCTGTTTTGAAGGAGGTGATGAAAGTTTCTCTAATATCGTGACTGTGCAGACTGTACGGAAGAAATGAAGATGTTGGCTACACTTGTGGAAGCTTTTTGCCAACTTAGGATTGGGTTTTGTGTAAAAGCTGAAATCTAGAAGCTAGGCTCTGAAGAAAGTCGTGAAGATCCTATTTCTAAGGTCCACTACAAGGCAAGTTCGTGGAGCACAGGAAAAGGAAAATTAGCCGTATACCTCCAACGACTGTACCTGAGTTACCCATGTGACAAATATATTGTGTTATATATGTTTGTGTTGATTATTATTGAAAATAAAAATATTTACACTCCTATCCTTGTTTACTTCTGTAATCATACAGATAATATGTTTGAGGTACCTAAGCCTGGTAATATTTGTTGTAATTCTAATTTTTAATCTACCGTTAACACTATATGAGTATCAAAGCAACAAAAATTAGTTATCTTAAAAAGTCTGCTAGAAAACACATTCTCTGAAAAAAATCTATTTAATTAATGTGTATTTTTATGATAAAGTATTGTTTAACTCTTAAAATGATAAACTTAATTAAACTTTGTAAGTGAATTCATTGATTAGTTTAGTATTTCTGTATAATACCGTGCGTTTCCTGAGCGATCGTACCGTCCCGCGGTGGTACCGTAATGGGTGAGGGCCGACGCTCTCTGCGCCAGAATTACGCTTAAAGGAGCGGCAGCTAATGTGTACGGAATCCCAACTACTGTACTAACTTACACTGGGCTTACTTGAAATCGGAATAGATGTTCAAAATTATGAGCTTCAACGCGAATACATCTCCTAAATCTCCGAAAACAGTTCACTCGAAGTTCATCTTGCCTGGTTGCCTATATTTCTCTCGTGATGCTGTCCTTCAATTCTTGTAACGTGTACGGGTTGGATGCGTACACTTTATTCTTTAACGTTCCCCATAAATAAAAATCATATAAATTAGGTCAGGGGAACGAGATGACCACAATCTTCAACTAAACATCCCAGTTTATGCTTAGAATTCGCAGCAATGTGCGCTGGAGCGGAGTTCATTTCTTGTTACAGTTTCAGAAAAAATTATGTCTGGATAAACTGTTGTGTCGAAAAATGTGGGGCCGATAATTTTAAGTGTACTTACTGCACACCAAACCCCAACTTTTGCAGCGTGTCGAACACGCAGACAGAACTCTTTCCCTCATCACAGATCCAACTACACTGACACTGCAGCAGCAGAGTGCTATTCTCTGGTGGCAGACGCGTCACTCGTCACCCAGCCAACAGCGCCGCGAAGCGGTCCGGTCGCTCAGGAAACGCACGGTATTTTGAACATTCTAGAACCACTATATAATTAAAAAGTAATTTGTTTAAGAAACCCTACAGTAGCATAGTAAGTTATGTTTTAATAAGAATTAAGCGTTAATTTCATACTGATTGAAGTTTAAAAATCCAGAACCATGAACACAAAAATGCAGTAAAAAGAAAAAAAGATGTATATTGGCAGCAGTATGCTCATGTGATGAAAACTCAACCATAAAGTGCTGTATTTTATCTTGTAACTTTTGTGGTGATAGTATTTAATGTGCATGAGTGTGCTAATTCCATGGATTTTCGTTCAGGAATATACAATCGCATTTCAATCCGTTTTTGAAGATGCATTTCATTTGTGCCCCTGCACCTTACATAATAGTATATCGAAATGATACAACTTTTGGGAAGATAAAAACGAAACTCATACTGACTTATTGACATTGACGTTAAATGAAGTTGTGGTATTTCATATGTAAAACGGGATGACAAAGTAATTCTCCTAAATAAAATGACCGGAAAAAGTATTTCTGTCTATTTTGAAACAATATGGCAATCAAATTAATGAAGAAAAATTGTTATTTCTAATACCCCAACACAACGAGATGTTACTCATAGTATTTTATGTGATTTAGTTTCAGAGGCCTGACCTGAGGCTAACCTATCAGTCTAAGGTTTGTAGCTCTTCAACCGAAGAGCTCTCTCTTATGTCTGTAGCTATTTATTACGAAACAAATAAGTAGATAAACAAATAAATAAATTACTAGGAGATTTGAGAAAGAGCCTTCTGGTCCAAGAGTAAAAACCTTAGGTGGTGAGTTTGTCAAAACTAAATTCCATATGCTCACTATAGCAGAGTTATAAAAACGAACGCTCAAGTTATAACAACTTTGGAATTTTATTTTCAGATATTTATATATGGATTCCTTGGGATGGCGATATGAAATTTTGGAGAACACACAGCTATTTCCACTTGTCCTTCTGTTGTATAGCTTACCATGGCAAAGAAAGTCTCCGGGGAATGAGACGCAGGGCGTTTGGAGAATGTTCCTATACCCTCCTTCGACAGGCTTATAACACCCCATGTCAGTTCAAAAACTTTTTGACGGCTTATACTTTTGTGAATAAATATTTTCGGTTTAAGTATACTGAGCGAATAGGGCACCTGTTTTAATGGTCCTGCTGCTTGTGTAGCATGCGTTCTCTGTCATATACATTCGCTATCCTTGCCCCACTATATAAGGGTGGCACATTCCTCTCAGGGACTTACTTTTCGTTGGTGGACAGTAGATAGGTAACATAGCCCATACTTGGAACACTATCCTTGTGGGAGGGGTGAGTGTTGCCAACTCCTAGCACTGGTCAAGCCCTCCCTTCGAGTTGTTCGAATTGGGTTTGTCTCGGTAGAGCAGAGATTCATGATACCCATGGGTACTAGGTACGCCTTAATATCACAGTGGCATAAGTGGCGTAACCTCTTCTACCCTATGAGACGGGGATTATGTTTCAAAGTATTGTCTTAATGGAAAGCCTCGCGGAGAGGTTCGTGTCTGTCACCTCTCCCACTATTTTTAAAGGGATACCTTTGAATCCTCACCAACATGTCCTTAGAACAGTGAAGGTTCAGAAGGGAGGAAAATAACAATGACATCTGGCAAAGTACGTGTCTTAATTCACAAAGGAATGTTTTGTTATGAAGGAGAGAATATTACAATTTTCTTTTCTTTTTTTAATTTGACTAAAAACAGTTTAGTCTTTACTAAAATAAGTGCAAGTGAAATTGTATTTTCTGCAGAAAAATGAGAACACGAAACCATTAAACGAAAGACAATCTTTAAATCACATTCTTAGGGATAAAGTGTAAAATAAATAGTATGTTACATTCACATGACTTTCTCTATACATTAAAAAAACAAAGCTTATTCTTCTTTCTACCTCCTGTTAATCCAAGTAAACATTTGCAGAAATGATTCTGTTGTACAGGTACAAGGGGAATATGGTAATCGCCTTTAACTGATCGTTAAATCTTTAAAGAACGGGTTGCTATTTCATGCCAATAAAATCCGTTCTCTTTGAATGAGAGAGAAGAGAAAGGAATAACGGCTTCCCATTTGAAATATAACTATTGGAAAATTAAAACTTCTTAAAAGGAGCATCTCGGAAATGGTTAACTTCCACAAAGGTGCATTAAATATAAATTGTGTGCTTTAACGGGATTTTCAAATTGTTTATAGCAAGATTTTGTCTATCTCTTATGGTTTTAAAATTATAAAAAATTAGAAATTAAATACACCTCGGAGGCCACTCCAAGAAAATTCTAGATACACACCTCCCTTTTATTAGTATATATTAAGCATTTCATTACTTATTAAAATCACTAGAGCAGTACATGAGAAAGTCAAACTTTCAACAATTATCCATGTAAACCGTAGTTTGGGGTGGGGATTTTAATCTTCACAGCGTCCTTGGAAGACCTAGACTTAAATACAAACATTGGAATTTAATTGACTTTCCTTTTTTCGTAAGTTATGCTATTTAGGGACACACATACACTCACACATACACACATTTCTCTAAACGTGCATTTTTGAATTCACAGAGTCAAAACATGTATTTCGGTATACAATATTGGACGAGTTATAATAGTTCCAATTCTTACTGAAAATACATCGACCTTCATGATCTAGGGATAACATGTTATGTTCTGGAATCTTCGGAAGATAAGTAAAGTCTGTGGTCCCGTGCAGTTGCTTTATAGTATACATTGGAACCTCGAGTCAGAAAAATATGTTCTTGAACAGCATGATGTAGTATTACACACAATATAGAATGGAATGTTGAGAACCATAGCAGTTGAAAATGTCAATTTCTTGTTGAAAATACTAGAAGAGGAAGTAGAAGTTTCAATGTATTAATAGCTATTATATTATGCTTTTACTATATCTCTGAATATTTATACATAAAACACTTGATGATAATTTGCTTCAAGATAACGGAAAATTTAGATAGTTACCATTAAGAATAATAAGTGGCAAATAATCATGATCTTATCAAGAATAACTAAATACTATAGCAACACAACTCCACAATCACTTATCTGTATTTATTTTACTTATTTTATTTTTATTTATTTTATTTTATTTTTATTTATTTTATTTTATCTCCTTTAGGACCGGTTTCAAAACAACCCTGTTTCATTTTCATCCTGTAAGCTTGACACTGACACTGACTGACTGACTTTGGTCACTCACGGAAGTTGAAGAATAACTCCCTAACTTACTGCCATCTACTAGGGACAAAACAAAATTATTGCTGACGTCTACTGGCGGGAAATAAAAATTCATCACGCAATGTTTATTTTTCAAAACAAATACTTTCTCCCAAACCATTTATTTATTTATTTATTTATTTATTTATTTATTTATTTATTTATTTATTTATACATATATTTTTTGTAATTTATGTCCTCCAACGTTGTCATATCGGACGATGAATGGATTTGGTGAAATGATGCTCAAATGAGCCCAGGGTCCATAGAGCTTAGAGTTACCCGACATTCGTCTTACAGGATAAGGTAAAACCCTAGAAAAAACTTATCCAGGTAACTCACCCTGACCGAGATTTGAACTCGGGGCCTCTTGAACGTGAGACAGACATGCTACCACCACGCTACCGAGGTGGCCCCCAAACCTTTAAATCTATCGGTTCGTTCAATTGTTTCAATAATTTAACTTCTGGGTATATTTAATGTTTAGATGACCAAAAATGGTCAGACACTGCAGATTTATCTGTGTGTTTATATTTAATATTTCTGAAATGTTTCTTTGCTCTAGCTTCTAAATTACCTATCTAAATTTTTTCTTTCTTAGAAAAAGATAGTAAATTTTTATGCTGTATTTCTTTTAAGATGCCAGTCTTATACCAACTTCTTTGAACATATTTTGGAATTTTTCATTTGCTCATGGACAAGTACATTTTTTGAAAATAAAATCATTCTTACTCTTTTAAACAGTAGAAACATCATTTACATTTTTCTATATTTAAATTTGTTTAACCTTTTATGTATAGCATCTTTATTAAACTATCCGTCAAATAATTAATTAGTAAATAATCATGACCTTTTATTTCGCTAAGAAATGGATAATTTGCTTTATTCCCTACAATATATTTATCCCTCTAAGAAAGGGCAATAAACATAAATTCTAAACGTAAAATCATATTGGCATTACTTCACATATGACAACGATGATGAAAATCATAATAATGATAATAGTGATGATGATAATAATGATAATAGTAGAATACGTTATCAGCTACAGGATAATTTTCTGAAGAGTTTAAGAAATGCCGAATGCCTAATCTACTCAAACGACTTGGGATTTATTCATTCGAGTAGGAACTCAAAATGGCGCGAACTAAATATTAGCCTCATTAAAATCAGTGCTTTAAAGTCATCCTTATTAATCTAAGGTTTCGGTGGCCTGCACAGGCGAAACAGTTGAAGTAATGGCGATTTTTGGAATTTACCCTCAGCGTTCACTTCGAGTTACGAGCCAGACATCTGAGGTATTGAGTGTTAGGTAGATAACTGAGAGATCCAGTAGAAAGGGCACGTTCCACCAGAGTGTGCTTTCTTTTCAGGAAAAGGTATTCTAGGTAATCTGATTTGTATGGAAATGTGACTTATTGTTATACTTCCATTTATTACTTACTATACCAGAGACGGGCCGGTGTTAGATTGGGTCTGGATGTCAACATTACGCCGCAGTACAATAGTTGAAAATAGTTATTTTCTACAAATAATAAACTGCGCGATTAAGAACAATAATTTAAATTTCTTACCATTTGAATATATTGTATTTATCGTCATGTGGTAGTCGGCCCTTAGATTGGGTTAAGTAATTATGGATGTGAAGCTATTTACTGTCACCCATTCTCTCAGAAATGGGTGGAGTCATGATAGAGCACTCTTATGTCGTCACAGTAGCGTTGGGAAACAAAGCCACGAGCCTCTAAAAGTGTTGAAAGGACAATTATATTAACCTTTTTTTCTTTCAACCTTATTACACCCTTGCTGCGAAAAATGTAACCAAATTGACGTCAGAGGCAACTGGTAACACAGTTTACAATGACAGCGTAAAAAATGAAACAAAACAGGACATGTAAAACCCTTGACAAAGAAAAAGGAAACACCATTTAGCTATTTAGGGCATGTAGATGATTTTGTTAAAAAGTGTCATTCCCCTTAAAGTGCATAGCGTCCTTTTAAATTGTAAACACGGAAAACTCTTTCAGTAATACAAATACTCTTGAAGTAGCTAGTGTCCGCATGTACCTACTGAATCACATTAATATAAGTATTAACTCACAAATTATATTTCATAAGTTTACTTTACCCATTTCGTGAATTTGTTAATTTAGAATGAGCTACTGCAGTGTGAAACATTACAGGTTACAGTAACACTGAGCGTGACGTAAACTATAAATATCTAACTTTTATTTACAAATATGAGCTAAAGAATGTTCAGCATAAAGAGAGATCGAGTGTTCTCAAAGGTATCCAGTAAAATTTGTGTATATATCGTTAATATGTTTTCAAAAAAGTACACTGAAAAATGAAATGAAAAATTACGGGAAATTGAGAATTAAATAAACATAATGTGTATGTTTATTGCTCGTCGTATTTAAACTGTAATTTCAATGGAAAATTGGTTAATCTGGTCAATATATATTACAACCATTTCGTAGTTTATAAGTTAACTAGACCGAATTTTGGTGCCCCAGCTTCGAAATTCTCGTAGGTATAATTTTATTCAGCATTAAATATTACATGATTTTGTGACTGGGCAACACAGGAGCCACTGGTATGCGAACCTCAAAAGTTGTTATTGGGACGCACCGGCTATAGAAACAAAAGCACTGCTCGATGCTCTTTATCATTGACCCTAGCTTCACACTCAGGTAATAGGGCAAAGGGCAGCTATTTGTGAAAAAGTCGACTAATCACTAGGAGAGTTCCAGGTTGCTCATTTTGCTCTGATCTTAATTGTACAGTACTTTCAACCACTTACTGTAAAATCAACATCTTCCATTTCAGTTACAAATGCTTTATTTAGTACTATTAAACAGAGTGAAATAAAATGCTTGTGTCATTGAATTAGGCATTTACTTTTGGATAACTATGTGCAATTCTTTGATATTGGTCCCTGTTTCTTTTATCATTTAATGCTTTGATCCTCAACATCACTAACATTAACTTCCCTCTAAAAGGATTAAATTGCCTATGTCCACGAGCTTGTTTGCCATCATGGACTGCTATAAAGGAATTTTGGGACACGTTAAACACTTATAAGCAATAATTAAGCAATAGCTTATTTATTGCGGGTTCATTACCCACAGAAATTCTTAATAGAAACACGCTACCGTGGATTATGTTGGTACGTTTATAAACAGTTACAGCACCCGGCACGGGGTGTTGGCAGCTGGGTAGGGGAGAGGAACTGTTTAGGCCACGCCTACCCATTTATCTCTGTGGCACTGACTGAGGGGATGGTTAGAAAGCCACCGTAACGTCTCTTTCCCCTCCCCTTGAAGTCTGGAAATATCGGGATAATTGTCCGGGCCGCGAAACTTCCAGAAACAGCGATTTTCCTATATAAGGCCTGCAGTGGGCAAGTCAGTTCAGTTCTTGGCGAGTAGCCGTAGGAGCGCTGTGCTAGTGAACGGTCTGGAAGACTGTGCACGTGTATCAGAGGAGTTGTACGTAATTGTGAGTGTAGAGTGGACCTGTGAAAGACGAGCTGGTGAATTGTAATTGTGTGCGCTACGTAATTCTATGTAATCGGCAAGTGTTCCAACTGTAATTCGGTGGAAATAAAGAACATTTTGAGTTTGTGCAATTGGACTTTTAACTTCACGAACCTACAACGTTACAATATACAGCTTAAGAAATCAATTCTTTTATCAGCAAAAAAAAAAAAAAAAAAAAAAAAAAAAAAAAATGGAATATTTGGTTGTCACTTTAGCCTCCATATTGTCCTGTACTTACAAAGAAATCTTTGGCACCAATAACGTGAAATAGTAGAAAAGTAACCAGAACACATTCAAAAGGCTCCAAGTTCGAATCCTGGTTAGGTGAGTCATCTGGAAAAAGGATGTGTCAGGATATTCCTTTATCCTGAAATATGAGCATTGTCTAACTCTAAGCTCTAGGAACACTGTGCTCATTAGAGCGCTATTTTGTTCATCGTCCGATATGACCTAACCTTTCAAAGGATGTTAATCCTCTCATAAAAGCATTTGTAAGGACATTTAACAGAAAAATTAAAATATCTGAAGTCTTAAAATCACATTGTTTCCTGCTCATTTTTGAACGAGCTATTCTTATATCTACTTCATGTTCGAGATTACATTTGTAGAAATTGGACTTATTACATATTTCCTTATAGGTCCGCGGGGAATATATTTGACTTAAGCGACAGTGAAATCATTGTCATCGCTATGCGATGTCACTGTCATTCCATTCTCTTTGTTATATACGGATGATATTGCTCTCAAGTATACTCACTCCGATATCCGTCATGCCATTCATGAACTGCAAAGTGCCCAGGATCGACTAGCTCACTGGTTCTCTTACTAGCGCATTTCCCTTAACACTAACAAGACAGAGGTTAAGATCTTCTCTTTAATCCCTTATAGGGATCGTCCTTCATTACAGCTGCTCGGGGAACAACTCTCATGGTTACCTACCACTGGACATGTAAGGACGAGTTCCACCCGAGAGTCCGAAGACTAAAACCTCTATTACCCGGGAGACGATAGAGAACTCCGAGGTCCTTTCCATGGGGCAATACCTGGAGTCTAAAGAGCCCCCCATTGACAACAGCGTCAAGACGGAATGGAAGTGGATACGCCACTTACGCGCGTCAACCCTGCAGGGAAGACTACCAAAAACCTCTGCGGGGCTGCCTGGGAATCTACGCTCGGCTTACTTGGAACGCCCACATCTGTCGGTCGGTTACACTTGCGTTTGCTCGGTTATCAAAACTGTACCCTTTACTCAACACACACACCTCAGCTGGTTATGAATATCCCTTCTTCTTTACAAATCTCTAGTTAGTCCAACCTTTAGCTATGCAGCTCCAGTCAGGGGTATCATCAGCAAGACTAATCTCAGCCGACTGAAGCTACTACAAAACTGAGTGCTTCGTACAGCTACAAATGTTCCATGGTTCATCAGAAACCAACAACTTCATTACGAGTTTAGTCTTCTACCCGTTCACCGGTACATCCGATGGCTGGCACGACCTTTCTTTTACCATCCCCAGGAGGTCTCTGGAGCTGTTATAGTCCCGCTGCTCGAACGGTAATCATGGTATTATCTTTGTATAATAGAAACCTCTCAGATAACGCACTTCTTGTAAGAATAAGAGGGAAACTGCCGCGCTTTTCATCCCTGTGCTAAGCATCAATGAACGCATCACTTCAGCCAATGGAATTCGCAGGAATCATAAATGGCAGATGTTCACTCCACGCGGAGTAATCATTGCGTTATCTGAGAGGTATGTATTACCAAAAATAAATCCATGGTAACTGTTCGAGCAGCGCGACTATAGCTACAATCTCGGCGCTCGCACTCGTCAACTAACTGACCTCAAGCGCAGACTACCACAAGGTCTCGTCCTGAGTGACCTATCCAGTACATTCGACGGCTAGCACGACTTTCCTTTCACCATCTCCAGGAGGTCCCTGGAGCTGTTACCTACAATCTCGGCGCTCGCACTCGCCTACCAACTCGCCTCAAGCGCTGACTACTACAAGATCTCCTCCTGAGTGACCTCTCCAACACAAACCACCCAGACGAGTGATTATTACCATCAGACCTATTTACCTATTTACTTATTTACTCAATTTGTGTTACAGTTATCCTACCATATTTAGTTAGAGGAGCCGTTCACGTCTACCTCAGTTTTTGTGTAACCTTACTGTGTTTCTCTATAAAAAACATCTGTAAAACATATTTGCTGATCAATGGCTAATACATTTAAAAAAGAACAACATTCTCTTGACGTAGCCAGAAAATAAAAAGGCTAATAAGGACTTCATACTTAAAACTTCTAAGCAATGACAAAGAATACGTCATAAATGTTTATCTCCACCTGAAATTATTGGACATAAATTATTTGTTAATGAGATCTACTTATCTGTGTGGTAAGTTTTCCATACATCTCGTGTGGTTTGCCAGTTATGACAAATCATTCAGAATGAAGAGGACTTCAGAGCCTATTGCAGAAAATTCAAGTATATACTTCATTTCATAAACTATATTACGTTAATCGAAATCTTTAAGAGATGTTTTTGAGAAAAATAAAATTATCTAAACATTTTCCATATAAAGGACAGTTTGGTTTAAGAGAATTTTCTTGTAAATTCTACATCGTATCCTTGTAAGTTATTGAAAGAAGGATTAGGATTATTACGGAGGAGATTCGGCAAGCATATCTGTGGTTTATTGCACCTAAGTCCCATGTGGGGTAACCCGGGAGAAAGGGTGAGGTGAGAGGGGCCAGAGGGTGGCCAACCCAAGGAGTCTTGAAAGCGCGGACACACCCGTCGACACTTCTACCCTGAAAGAGACCACCAGATATAAAATGATAATGGAGATAAAATGGAGGGACAGGAAATTCGGGGGATATAATTAAACTACCCAACACTCATCTGGTACCCAGCAGAATCCCCCAAAAAACCGTGGATCAGGATGGTCAGTCACGGGTATCGAACCTGGACCTATCAAATGCGGGCCACAGACGAAACCGCCTGAGCTATCACTCTCGGTTACTGAAACTAAATATCAAGTTTTGTAATTAATCAACTTTCCATTTTGATAAGATAAATGCGCCATATTTCGGATGGTAGACTTTCTGCCTTCATGAGCTAATGCAATCCCTTGGAAATTATGTGAACGGGTAGGAGGAAGTAGCAGGTGAACACAGTGAACCTTTAGCCATTATGTAGCATTCGTAAGTTGTTTTGTTCACCATCAGAGTGTTTAAAAACTACATTTCAGAGCGATTTATTGAGTTTAAGGTAAGGTCCTAAATCACGTAATTACTGCCTGTAATCTGTTAGTATATTGTCACCCAGTTATCGGTAGGCACGAGCAGCTGGCTGCTGGGTGGACGACAGGAGGCATTCAGCCCACGCCTATCCATTTATCTTGTGGCGTTCATATAGGGGATGGTTAGGAAAGTGTCACTAGCCACGTTACCGTTATTTCCCCTCCCCCTGACGTCTGGAACAATCGGGATGATGTTCCAAGCCACCAAGCTTCGAGATGCAACGATCTGGTTATTAAAGCGGCGCATTAGACAACTCAGGCAGTTTTCAGTTCTCAGTCCGCAGTCCCGAGTTCTTAGTCAGATTAAGAGAGTGAGTTGTCGCTAAGTAGCGAGTGCAGTGTTACGTAATAGTGAGTGTGGAGTGGACCTGTGATAGACCAACTGGTGGATTGTAATTGTGTGCGCTACGTAATTCTATGTAATCGGCAAGTGTACCAACTGTAATTCAGTGGAAATAAAGAACATTTTGAGTTGTGCAATTGGAATTTTAATTCTACGAACCCACAAAGTCACAATATGATAGTTTTCATATTGGCATTAACATTTGAAATTACTTATATCTTGTTTAATCCAAGCTGTTATTTGTCCAATATGGCGGAACTCTTAATTTCGGATACCACACAGGACATCGTAATTGGAGATATCCGAAATTAGGAATGAACAATATTTTACCGACCTAAAAGATTTTTTTGTTGATCAGATGGCACCAAGTCGCAGAAGGTGGTGGTCAGAAGAACCAATGAGAGCTGCCTTAAAGGCCGTCAAGGAGAAGAAAATGGGATTTTTTAAAACTTCCAAATGGCATGGCGTACCTCGCTCCACACTAGAGAATTATGTAAACTACAAACAGAAAAATATTGACCGTTTGTTGGCTACAAAACTCGGTAAAGAGTGCGCACTTGGTGAGACGCTGGAAACCGAACTGGCTGCATACTTTACGGTTATGGCTGATTGCTATTTTGGACTTAGAAAGACATTAGACGAATGGCATTCCAGCTAGCTATGATCAACAATATGAAGCATCTATTTGATTCGAGTAGCAGTATGGCTGAAAAAAATGTCTCAGGGATTTTATGACACTCCTAACTGATTTATCGCTGTTCATAAAATTATCCGAAATTAGGCATAAGTTTTGTCACCTAATCCAAATGCTCTTTAATGGTTTTATTATGTCTTAGGTGAATATACTTTATAAGACACTTTTTGTCTAAGGAACTGTAAGCTAATATGAATAAAAAACGTTGTCACAGAATTTCGTGTCTATTGATGTAAAATAACATGGAGAGTACCCAAAAATAAAAATGGTATCCGAAATATGGCACCCTTACTCTGTATATTTTCTCGTAGGGTCGGACACATACGAAACTTTTTAAATGCCTTTCGTATTCAGGAACCTCAAATTTTCGTATTTCCAGTTAAATCTCGATATGGAATTGTGGAATGCAATACTTTCTATTCCTATGTACGTGGTAGAGATTTCAATACACGACACACATCGGATTTAATAGAAACTTTGAGGTGGGTCATGCGGAATAGCACGTTTTGGTTAAGGGCAGCGTGACACTTGGCTGACATTCTAGCCACTACACTATGGAACTTGTTATAAACTCTCGACATTTTGCACTTCATTTATTATTTAGAGAGCATTATCTTTGAGACCAACTAACAAGTTGGGAGTACTCTATGCATTACAACTGATACTACTCAACCCTCAATGGCGTGTCCTGGCTTGTTCTTAAGAGGATGGAACTAACTCCAGAAATTCTTATGCCAAATTACAAAGCTTATTATTGTATGAATGGCTTTGTGTTGGAAGAAATAAAATTAATTTATATACGAGTCCTATCTGCTGTATGCTAGATTACAAATGGACACTTAGGCTGTTTAAGAGAGCTAGTAGGTAAACAGCACACTTTCGCAATTGTTTATCATTATTTTGTTCTATATTTCAACAACAGAACATCCTTGTAGTTCTCTCGTCTACCAGACTACAACCGTTTATTTCACTGCAAATAATTCATGGTGGTAATTGGTCTTCAAATATTAGAAGAATATTTGAAGAAACTGCAAACAGAAATAAATTCTGCAGGTGTTTATATTGTCACCCGATTGTCGGAAGGCACGATAGAATCGGCTGGCAGGAAGGGTAGAAGACGGATAGCGTTTAGACCACGCCTACCCATGTGGTTGGTTGGCACTCGCTGTGGGGGTGGGGAAAGAAGTAACCACAAGTCACTGGACCGTCTCTTTCCCCTCTTCCTGCTGTCTGGAAATACGATGATGCTTCGTTGAGTCGAGAAACATCTAGATTTTGCAGTTGGTGTGTATATAAGCGATCCATTGGGCTAGAGGAGTCAGTTGTTTCTGGCAGGAAGCCGTAAAGAGCGCAGTGCTAGTGAGCAGTGTACGCGTATGAGTTATCAGAGGTGTACGAAGTATATTTCTATGGAAATGTAGAGCGACTTGGATTTCTGAAAGTTGGACGTTTAATTCTAAGAACCCGCCAAAGTCACAATATTAAACCAATATATCCACAGCATGCAGAATATCTTATTGAAATTAATGCCAGTTATTAAATATGGTCTGCCATGTTTCCCAGCTGTAGTTTCCATGGTTATTTAAATATGATATTATGTAAATGCGTTGTTCAGAAGAGAATACTCCACGAGATACATTTTAAAGATATTGTCACGAACCCATTATTTACGATAGCGCGGTGACGCGCACAAACGCATAGTGCAGGGAAGAGATAAATAGCTTGCAGCGTGAAGATAAAAGATTTGCCGACACAGATAAAGTTAGACGTTTGGAACATTCGTGTTTCGTCTAGTGGCGTCTTACAGAACATTCGATTTCTTATTTGTTACAGAACAGTCTACAACTATCAATTGACGTATATAGAAGAGATCGCGACAAGCCTTCGTGGAGTCCTAAACAGAAGCGTAACGAGAGTCGTAATTGAAGCTGGTGTGTTCTTTGTTCTGGTCAATGACCTTTGTAGACTGTAATTGTGTATGTGACGTAATTCTGCTACTGTAAGGACTGACCAGAGTGTATTTCCACAGAAATAAAGAACATTTTGAATTTCTACAAATTGGACTTTTAATTCTAGGAACCCACAAAGTCAAAATATTCTCATTAAAATCTCCAGGTTTTACAGTAAATACGTATGGATAACTCAAATATAATCGAGACTCATTTTGTTCCATTTATACCCAGACTTTAACTGCAGTGGTCATATCGGCGGCCTTTCTCCTTTGGAACATATCGATGGTGTTAACTCATAATCGTTATATAATTAGATCCGCACACATTCACACTCTCATTCATACTTTCAGACTTTGGGGGAAGATGGGGAATCATCTTAGTTGGAGAAAAATCCCCAGCCCCAGCCAGGAATCGAACCCGGGATCCCTAGCACATCAGGTAGGTGCTCTACCACCTGAGCTACGGGGTCAACCAAGCGAGATTTCATTTATGTATGCATTTTAAAACAGAGCATGTTGCGATGTTCACATGTTTTGGGTGGAGTTCTGAGGTAGGACAGCAGAATTGTTAGTTCTGCCCAAGATTTCTGGGCAAGAGGTTCATGCTTTTACTGACAAGGCTTCATTATAATCAAATTCCTAGCTCATAGAGGCATAAAACCGGCAATATGTTGCAGAGACTTGCAGGCGTAGTTCTGATCACTGCCTATCCGGTGATTAGGCACTTTCAGTTTGCTTGGCCCGAAACGTTTGCAAGAAAGGCCAGGATTGGTTTGAAAATTAAAGGCATAATTGTCGTCCAAGAGCAAGCATTACGGAGAAGGACTTTGAAGCCATTCGTGACCTTCAGGACTACTGGTTTACAAATTTGGATTAAGTTATGGAAGCTGTCAGTCGATCATAGTAAACAGCACACAAGTTTTCTGCAAGTCTACGAGAGTCGTTCGGAAAGGTTTGCAGTGGAAAGAGATCCATTTTGGAATCGCATTGTCACCAGTAATGAATCTTGGGTTCAACACTACACCCCCGAGTCGAAACAAATTTATAAAGAGTGAGAGAACTCCATTGAAAGCCAAGTCTCGACTGTCAGCTGGCAACCCCGCTATAGCTTTTTGCTTATCGATTTTCTAGGTGAGCATCGCACCATATTACTTTGTCTGAGTGAGGTTAGACTTACTTATTGCAGCAAGCAACGTGGCCAACCAATAAGAAACGTCATTATTCTTCGTGACAACGCCTGGCTCGACACTGCAGTGATCACAGGCCGTAAATTGGAGAAATGAAATAGACACCGATGGACCACACAAACTTATCTTCCTGAGATTTTCATCTATTTGTTTCAGTCAAGGAGGCACACGGCGCGACACTAGTGCGGAAGACTTCGTGAACACATTGCAGGCGACATGACCTCGTCCAGTTTAGAAGAAGGGCATCAAAACGTTGGGATAAGTTCATTTTCAAAGGAGGAGTTTATGCAGAAAAGTCACATGTACGTCGATGCTGTATTAGATCATATAAAACATGTATAAAAAGGGAAGTCCGATTTACCTATATTTAATTTGCCTGATAATTAAGCATATGATTCTCCATTTATTGCTTCATTTAATTCGTTAGAACCCGAGGGGTGGCAATGGACATTTTTAGGGCGCAAAAATCCCTAGCATAGCTTCCTTTGGAAGGGAAGTAAAGCCGTGGTTTCGTGTCATAGATCTACGCCGAGTAAAAGAATCTGAAAGATGATAAGGAGGCCTCTGAGCAAAAATTAAGAGATGTTTCACTCCCAATGCAGAATGATATGCTGAGAGCTAGTTAAACAACAAAAATCAAAGTTTAGAAGTCAGATTATTTTATTATGAAAACAATATAAAGACCACGTTATTTGGAGATTAGTGCGATGAAACGTGGTGGTTTGTGGCTTGCAGGTCATTCACGCATACAGCTATATTGCAGTTTATGATTTTATTGTATATCATATGTAGTTGCTATGTAACCCTAAGCTCTAATATTGCTACAGTAATATTTAGTGAAGAAATCGTATTTTAGAGTCAATGCTCGTCGCGAAATGGTGTTAGTGAGATAAAAGTCTAATAAATATTTAGATATTTTTTGAACAGTTCACATTCACCATAGATTTTTTCTGGGGTTCGTGAATTCTGGAAGGACTGTTTACCACCACAATGTTATTGCACCTGGGAGTGACGTTACCTTGGATTGGGTTACAAGAGAAAGAGATTCAATCTATAGATAGGTATACTGGGAGGAAGGGATGAGATGCTAGCCCTTTACGGGTTAGGGACGCCAGCCAGTGTGAGAGCTCTCAAAGGAGATACAAATTAATCTTGGCGCCGTGCAGCCCCAAATGTTACCGGCCCACCCCCCTACAGTTATAGAGAGCAAAGTTCCTTCATATCAGCGCCACACTCGCTTATCGCCGACAGTTCTGACCCTGAAAAGACTGGTTTGAAATGGAGGTGACATTATTAGGATTGGAATTTCATTACGGAAGTGATTGGGTACGTCGACCATCATGCTGGGACAATTGTTCCTATGCCCCCAAGTGGTGGCACCCTCCGGGAGGAAGGATGAGGTGAAGGAGACAGAGGGCGGCCGTCCCAAGGAGCCACGACAGTACACAGGGTAGGGTCCCTACAGTTTACTTGGATAGAGACTTCCCCCGACAGGCCAGGACAACGAACTCACTCCCCCACTGCGTGACGGCAACGAGCCCAGCAGCTGAGCCCTAATGGTACCAAGGCAGGCGATCCGAACCCCAAAGCTCCCTGTCTGGTGGTCGCGAAATGGTCCCAGCAGAGGAGCGGAGACCGGCAACAGACCTACCAGAGGAGGAAGTAGTTTTCCTCAGAGCATATCAACCTGCCATGCACCGCCGAGACACCCGCCGACACTTCAACCCTGAAAGAGATGAGAGATGATGTGAAATGATAATGGAGATGAAATGGAGGGACAGGAAATTTGGTGGATGTGATTAACCTACCCAGCATTCGCCTAGCGACCCGGGAAAACCCCGATAAAACCCATGGGTAAGGTAGCTCGACCACGTGAATCGAACTCGGGCCTCCCGAATACGGGCTACAGACGAAACCGCCCGAGTCATCCCGCTCGGTAAAGTGAGATGAACTCCAGGGATGGGAAATTGCGGAAAGTAAAGTATCCAACCCAGCCTAGTGTCAGGTTGGTCGGCCATCCGGTTTCAAACCCGGACCTCCCAAATGCAAGTCTCAAACTTTACCCAGCCCAATGTGCCTATCGTAGGTCAGTGCGTAGACAGGGGTTTGAGGGGAAAGGAATGTACCACACTAAACTTGGTGATTAGAGTTTTGAAGTGGATGGTCCATCTCATGAAGGGAAGAGGTCAAGTTGATCATCCGTTCCGTCATGTCACTGTCGTCGCTCATGTGCTGCCCTCTTCAGACCAACATTGATTATACTCTCCATGTCTACGCCAATATTCGTTTTCAATTCCTTTCACATGTTCGTAAGCTCCTAATCAATCATGTTTAGATAAACGCTGTTTAGTTATTTCCTTTTGGGCAGTGCAATTAATGGAATAACCATTTTTTTCCTACAATATTTTTGTTTCGCTTAATTTCAGATTAACTCCAAAAATTAGAAATCATATTGGCATATTGGGAGCCTGAGATATTTTAAAACAGGCTTTGGTTTGTTGTAACGCACAATCTGTAAAACCTCATTTCTTATTAATCTGGGTTCGAAACTAAATGTGTTATGAATGTTGTTTTTGCGAGTTTGCAGTAGTTGTCTTCACAGCATGATGCGGTGCGTTATCCACAACCACAATACAAATGCTAACAATCAGTTTCTCTTCTGACCATTTCTGTTGAGAATCCCCATTCCTTTCATTGTGATAACCATGTGATTTAAAACTGGAATCATAAATTAATTCTGCTCACTCTATGAAACCCACTCTGAGGGCACTCGAAGTGCAATGCGTTTTACTGTGACGTTACCGATAACAACCACGGGAGGTCAATACTCTAATATCGTAAATTCGTGAAATATTAAACTATTACCTGTGAAGCAAACACATATATACAGATATAACAATTTGTAACTTAAAACTTCATTCATCTTATAAGAAGTGATGAGGACTTTCCTATAAATTATCCGGGATCGCGATTTCATGTAAAACTTTTACATATCCTCAGCGGAAACAAAGCTGTTGTCATCGTTACAAACGCTAGCTGTTCATATGTTCATGTTAGTACAACCGAAATCTGAAAATGAAACAAATTTAAAAACAGAATCGACTGTTGGTATTTCAAAATTCATTACGCGATGTTTGTTTTTAAAAAATAAACATCTTTTCTCAAACCATTAAATCTATCGAACAATTTTATTCTTTTAATAATTAAACATCAGAATTTATTTCATAGTTAAATGACCAAAAATGATCCGCTACGGCCGATTTATCAGTTTGTTTATACTTAATGTTAAGAAAATGTTCTTTCGTTCTAGTTTCCAAATTACGTTTTGTCCTTCCGATATAAACGTTAATATAATCGAAACAATTAAACTGATAAATACAAGATTTTTTATCAGGAATTTTATTTTTTTTAGAGAAATGCAATAATTTTGATACTATATTTATTTTGAGGAACTAATGTTATACAACATATTTTAAAGCATTTTTGAAAATGTTTATTAACCCAAAGATGTTAAGTAATTTTTTTAAAATTATAATCGTCTTTCGTATTTTTAAGGGTACAAATATCATTAGCAGTTTTCTGAAACTTGAATTTGTCAAATTTTTATCTATAAAGTCTATATTAAAACCATTAATTAAAGCAGTATTAAGAATTTGTCTATATTGTCACCTAATTTTTGGAAGGCCTGACCAGCTAGCAGCCGGGTAGGCGACAGGAGGCGTTAAGACCACGCCTACCCATTTGTCTTGTAGCGCTAACGAGGGGGATGGTTGGAAAAACATCACTAGCCATCTCTTTCCCCCTCCTTGACGTCTGGAACCTTCAGGATGATCCACTGAATCGCGAGACTTCCAGAAACAGCAATATTCCTATAAAAAGGGGCTGCAGTTGGCGAGTGGCTTGAGTTCTTGGCGAGCAGCGTGAGGAGCGCCATGCTAGTGAACGGACTGGAGGACTGTGTACGTGCATCGGAGGAGTTGTACGTAATTGTGAGTGTAGAGTGGACCTGTGACAGACGAACTGGCGAAGTGTGATTGTGTGCGCTACGTAATTCTGTGTAATCAGCAAGTGTTCAAACTGTAATTCGGTGGAAATAAAGAACATTTTGAGTTTGTGCAATTGGACTTTTAATCTCACGAACCCACAAGGACACAATATTCTTTATTAAATTCATTTTTTTCAGGGGTATATTTCTTAATCTGTAAATCAAACTATTGAAAACAGCAAATTTATATGAAAAAGAGTTAAAACTTTTATGTTTTCCGTAATTATCAATATGAGTAGACTTCCTATAAATACCAAACTTTAATTTATTATTATTCCTTATTGTATTTAGATCTAGAAAAGGAAGAAATCCATTTATTTCAGTCTCTAATGTAAATATTATAGTTTTATCTTGCAAATTTAGTAATTTTAAACCATCTTATATGCGTTTATCAGGAACAAAAGAACAAATATGTTTAAAAACAAACATCGCGCAATGAATGTTGAAATACTGGCAGTCGATTGTTTTTACATTTGTTTCATTTTCGGTACTACTAACGAGAACAAATGAACATCTATCGTTGTTAAAGATGAGAGCAGCTCATTTCCTGTAAGATAAGTGAAGTTTTAAGTTACAAATTGTTATATTTGCATATGTAGTAAGATAATGTTTGAGAAATATATAAAAATATAACGTTCCAACTGTCGATTTACAACATCATTTCCTACGAATCATGATGCGATATTTGGAGCTGAGAAGTGCTGTGTTACACAAATTTGCAAAATAGGTATTACTGTATGGATATTAAGAAATTCCTCGGTAATGTTGGCTGTACCCCAGTGTAGTATAATGTCGGCCATGTTGAGTTTTCGGTAGCTGCTCTATAGGATATGTTCTCTCGAAACAAAGGAAACGAATGGTGATTTAGATGTTATTTATCGTCCACGTTTGCTTTTGGTATTTCCTAGAGCTTATGCCGCATATATCCGTATCGCTTGTACGCAATTCCTTCTTCTTCTGTTTCTTCTTCCTTTTCCTCTTGTCATATTTTGATGTCTTTAGGTAACTACATACGATCTGTTTAAACCTTTATATTGAAATGTGTAGTGTTTAACGCCCGCTTTTACTACATACGGCACCGCAGGCGGTGACACTGATGATACATGAGATGAAGATGGAGTACCGGTGGAATGAGATGGCGGGGGAAACCGGAGGTCCCGGAGAAAACCCGCCCCAGCGCCATGTTTTCCACCACAAATCTCACTTTGCGGTCGCCTGGGATCGAACCTGGGCCGCCTTGGTGAGAGCCAAGCGGTCTAACCACTGAACCACGGCGCGGCCTTGTTTAAACCTTTATAGCTAGTGCTATTTGATACCTGAATATAATAAATTCTTTTTAACTGCCCAATATCAATTAATTACATTAGTCATTCATCAGTTTGATTATTTTAATATCACAAAGATTAAACATCTGTTGAGACCAGTGAAAGACAAACTGGATTTCCAGTTCCGGGAGTGTACCGCATTCGCTGGACACCGTATATAGGACAAACCGGAAGGTCTATCGCTACCAGAATAATCGAACAGGAACGGAGCATTTGTTTACTGCAACCTGAGAAGTCTGGGCTGGCAGAGCATTGTTTTAATAATGACCATAGAGCCAATTTTCGGGAGACGACCATCTTGGCAAAATGCTACAGTTACTGGGACCGGAGAATTAAGGAGGCTTTGGCCACATCCTCCGAGAGGAGCACGCTTAATCGTGATGCTGGATTTCACTTCAGCGCCTCTTGGAAATGGGCCTTAAAAGTGAAATCCGTCGACTTAAGAAGCAGAGGTCAATACAGCTTGATAATCAAGTTAAGTAGTTACGCTTCTTTGACCTAATTAACTATCTATACTCACGCCATCTCCTGACCTGGCATTTAATTTACTGAAAACAGCCCTTTGTTTAGTAATGCAAATTTTGATAGTGGTTTGTCTTTCTTTATATTAGTCTTATATCCATTGTTTCATTTGTGGTTATAACAATTAATAAATATCCTGATGATGGCAGCGATGCACACTCCCGAAACGTCCATATCTAATCGTCTTTTCACCTGACTTGTTTCCCGAAAACAACTTGAGCATCACAAAGATTATTTCTTCTTCTTCCTTTTGATTTTTCTTAGCACTTCTTAATGTTTATAGAAATCATAATTTATTTGAAATATACATTTGCTTTGCTAAGAACTGTTTTCATTATCTCCAATAAATGTATTACTTTATATATAACATTCTCTGTGTATGACATTGCCCTTTAAACGTAATACATATATGACTTTTAAAACCTTACTTTTGGGGAGAGGACATTTATTAGCAGCTGTCTCTGAAGAAAAATTTTATATTTTAGGATTACGATGTTTACAACCATTTTTCTTGTAACAAACAATCTTGCGCTTTATGTTTACATTTGCTTTTTTCCAGCATTTATCTCACCATGGTTAAGATTGATCTTCCAGATGTGTGAACAGTCTTCTTTATTCTCAAATATTTCATTTTGCAAACTTCATTGTCCAACTATGCTTATTTTACTTCATTTTAAGCCATTTTCCCGTCTCCTGCATGCAAAATAAGCTTATCCTCATGGCGCAGGCCTGCCAATCTGACGAAATAAAACAAACCTTACGAAAGGGAAAGTAGCAAATGATCGGACACTTTCACGATGTTAAATAAAGCCTGAATATTATCCTACCATAGCAAAACATTGATTAATCATATTTTGTACCTCAGAGTGCAATTTAACCTCGTATAAGTTTGTCCTAACTCTATAGCCACTCTCTTAAACACGTCCGCAATTACTTTTAAGAGAATTTTACAGAAAGTGAATGAGCAAATGGGCGTATTCACTCATAATTATTTGGTTATTAAACCATTCTCTACTATGTTCCGACATTAAATATAAATATTCCACTTAGAGTCCCAATACCAACATTTCACAAAAAATTCAAGTTTTGAGATAATCAAAAGATCAGAAAAATATTCCTGTGTGTCTAAGATGACCATAAATCTGAAAAGAAAACTCCTTTAGGTACCAAAATTGGTATTTAAGCTTAGCATCTTCCAAGAATACGACAAGAGGATTTTAAAAATTATCCATCTGTCACGAATTATGGTAACAACATTCTTTTAGAAATTTTGGTTTTCTGCAAAAGGGCCCTAAAGACTTTGATTAAATCATCACACGTTTAAATTATTTTCATGGTAAATAAAATGCATATGAGGCACTTGGAGCCACAAGAGCCTGAAGCACAACATCGTCGATTTAGAGATTTGATCATGTGTGCATGCTCCTGACATTTGCCAACTTTGTGATCAACCAGCTGTAGTCCTGTTTGATTTAATGAAACATTCATAAGAAGCGCTCTGGCCAGTTTTTCCTCATATTCAGTTACATAAGGTCCCAAAGTATAAAGTACCATTTTGTTTGCTGTGCGCTGTGCAATTTTTATCTAATGTTGCCTACATAATTTACTCTTTATACCACGTTCGTAACGGAAATTTTGATTTTAGAATCTATTTTTCTCAAAGCCATGTTTCTGTGCTTTAGGCCCCTATGGTCCTCTGCGCCTTATCCTAAGTTTTCTGGGAACAGCTTCAGACGTTCTCTTCATTCTGAATGATTGCTATGTAACTGGTAAACGCTAAGAGATGGACAAAATCTTATTGCAAAAAACAGTTGGATGACTTTAAGGCAGCTCATAATTTTCTCCTTACTTTTGTGTTCCTGGATATACAAAGGGAATGGATTTCGACAGCATTCAAAAGTTTTGGCTAGCACGTTTTTTGTGTAATTTACGTCCTCCAACGTCAAGTCATATCGGACGATGAATGAACTGGGTGAAATAATGCTCAAAAGAGCCTGGGGTCCATAGAGCTTAGCGTTAATTTACATTCTTCTCTTAAGGATAAGGGAAACCCCCGGAAAAATCCTTATCCAGGTAACTCACCCTGACCGAGTTTCGAACTCGGGACCTCTTGAACGTGAGGCAGACACGTTACAATCTACGCTACCGACGTGGGCGATCTCTTAAATCCCCTGTATTCTCCTGTATCTACAAGAAAGTGCGTAAGAAAACCATATCTGCAAAATGTTATCTCGTTTTACATGAATTGGATAGAGGATTTGTAAGCATAGTTTATATAAAAAGGTAAAGACAAGTGAGGGGGACACCTTATGCCGGCGAGTATGTAATTGAACCTATGAATTTCCGAATACATATCGTACACGTTACCACTAATTCACCTTGCCAGGTATAAAAACGAGTATAGAAAGTCATGTGAGTTTATAAATTCAAGTTGTGTATTTTCTGTGAATTGAGGAATTAAAACTTTGGGAAAAGCATTATGCTGCTTATCACGTTATTCTCCTTAATATATTTTCTTTTTTGGTATTACTTTCTTGCTGATTTGTTTAAGCAAATGTTCGATTAGGCAGGATAGATGAATCAGTCCCATTAATCTACGCAAAAATTTGGAATAGGCATTCCAATAAATGTATAATATATGTATTGGGGTTGACGATCTGTAATAAACGTAAAACATGACCTAATCAATGACGTAATTCTCCTGTTAGCCCCAAAAGTTTTCAGTCTGAGAAATATACATTTACATAACATTAGTTATATTTAATACTATTTTGGGACAAGTAAATATATCTGAACATCTGAGAATTTTTCAAGTTGGTCATACACAAATAGAAGTGTACCAAAAATTTACCTTTACTATTATCTTGTATATATAAAATTTGTGATATTTCTATATAACTAGATCTGTTCTCTTAGGGTGTCTAGATATACAAGTTTCGCTAGATTAACTGCTAGACTAAAATGGTAGGTGTTCTAGAACTAAGATATAGAGCTATAGTACACATTTACATTGTTTGTGTGTGTGTGTTTCTCTCTGATTTAATCTTTGGTATATTGCAAGACACTAATATATATTCGGGAGAGAACTTATTACAAGGATTATCCCATTCTAATCTAAATGGATGGAATATATTAATATGTTTAAGAGCTTTATATGAATTTGGACATGCCATAAAATACATTTACGCATGCGCCATGTCTTACAATTAACTACTATGTACATTAACATAAAGCATAATCATAATGCGAACATGACATTGCACATTAACCTAAGATCCCAAAGAATATAAACAGTTTATTTCTTTAATGGTACAACGCAGAAGGGCGTCAAATGAAATGCTCCATAAAATGGATGTTTAACGAATGGTTTTATTTACAGTGTTATCGATTTTAAAATTGTTTACTACATGGATGTTTAGTAAGGTTTCTCAACCAGAAAGAGGCAGTTGCAAGTCACAAGTGGTGTGTACACAATTTTATTACATTTACTTTTTGAAGTAACATTTACTTCTTTTTTGACAAAATGTGAACTGATTTAAATTACAAACTAAAATACACATTAATATTCGCTTAACATTGAATTTAAATTAACTTTCGTGAAATAACAAATAGTTATCAAATATTAATGAAGTACATAAATTTTTTCTTATAACTACTGGAAGCTTAATACAAATAAAACCAAAATTAACTCATTTTAAAGACCAAAACTTTAAAATCTCAAATTTAGTATTTGGAGGCATTTATAGCCTTAAGGTTTTTATTTTATAATGGGCGCATTTATAATTTTGACAGAACTGAGTGTTTTGAATTTTATTTCATTTAAACTCGTTGAATGTGCAACTGATGAATTTCAAATAGGAGTACTTTTTAACCGATTGTTTTCAAATGTTAACCACGCATTAGAAAGGTTTTACTTTATGGACAAATGTACTTTATAAATTATTAATTATTGTAGTTTAAATATTCTTCACTGTTTAAAATATCCCATGAGTGGAACTATTGGGCTCTTTACAATGAACTCTTTCGTTTATAAATTTTATGAAAACAAAATCTCCGAGAATCTAAAAAAAATAAAAATTACATAAATGCCCGATTTCACCAACACATGTTAAGACTTAACACAGGTTTAACAACAGTTATAACAAAAGTTGCATTTTACCAGTAAGTGTTAGCTTAACACTTGTGTTAAGTCTCTTGTTAAACTAACGAGACATATTTCTGATGTTAATTGCTTAACAATTGTAAATAGTCAAGATGACGGGCGTGAACTCAGCTGTTGTCGATTTGCTATATTTAAGACCTTCTAAATGGCATTCGTAATAGGGTTGCGGTCTATGAGGAGAAATGATTTTGAGAAGCTATCAGAAGTAAATTTCCTACAGAGGTATAGACTGTCCAAACAAGTTGCTATGAAGGTTACTGTGGAAGTACAAGAGAGGTTAGAACATGGATAGAAAGGAATATGCCGATCTCGCCTTTGCTTTAAGTATTAATAATTTTGCGATTTTATAACTCACTGAATTATGTGGATAATGCTCTGTCTACCTCTCGTCGTGAAACGTGCAAGTCATTCGTCACTTGTCCTTTGCTCCTCGTTTTAAATTTACGTAATACTGAGTTAGAAAATATATCGAAAGGAATATGCCGATCTCGCCTTTGCTTTCAGTATTATAGCGATTTTATAATCCACTGAATTATGTGGATAATACACTATCCACCTCCCGTCTTGAAACGTTCAAGTCATTCGTCACTTGTTCTTCTTCGTACCTAGTTTTAAATTTACGTAATACGTTTCATGTTTCTTGTAATGACACATGCATTCGAATTAAATTCGTTTCCAATTTTTTCCCACGTGACATATTTCTCATTTACATTCACCACATCCGTCCTCTTATTTTCCACGATATCCTTATACTTCGTCACCAATTCAATTAACAATTCTTTCTCCATCGATGAGAAATTTGTTTCACGGCTTTTGTTTACGATTTTGTTCACGCGCCAATTTTTTGCTGTATGCAGACGAAAATGAAAACAAAAGCGCATCGCAGTATGTTCAAAAAATAATACTACTCATCCATAGCCTTCTATAGCTGTAATATTTACAAGTTTATTGACGTTAACACATGTTTGTTTACATTTTCAGAAAACAGGTTGGTCAAGTGCAAGGAATTTAACAGCTTTGTTAGCGCTGTTACAATTTTTACGTTACATTTGTTATCGTATATTTTAACATTTGCTGGTGAAATTGGGCAAAAATGTTTTAATTAGCATAGCTTTATATTTACCTATTCACATATTATAGTAAAGGTTCATTTGAAGCGCTTAACTACGTTTTTCTTTACTTACATTTAATGCTTCAAAGAAAATGCTGTTTCCTTATTCTAGGTTTAAGTAAATTAGCTTTTACTTTGCGCTATTGATGATGATTTGATTATGATCTCTCGTTATATTACACTTGCCGTGACAGAAATGAGATATCAAATGCTTCTATGTATAATTTTTTAATTAATATCTAGTACCATGGGTTAAAATGTTTACATTTCGTCTAAAACTTTTACAAAAGTATGTCTTGCTGTATTCTTCTTTTCTCATCATCAGAAATATTTTTATATGGCGAATAATATTTATGCAACAAGTTAAAACAAGAATCTTTCTATAAAATTTGCATACATAATTCGTTCCACTCCTACCTCAAAGGTATGTGACTGAAGTGTAGGGAATTTTATTCAAAATCAGCGTTGCTAGAACCAGTTGTCGTGAAAATACTGTGTGGCTGCCAGATGTGGCAAAATATAAATTTTTATAAACAGCATATAAATAGCAGCTCGGAATTCGTCCAAACTGATACACAGAGATCGGCAAATAATTTGGTGCTGTAGCTTCTACCTCAAAAGTGCTGATTTATAGATGAAAAGGAACATAATGAATTTGTAAAGAGGGGGCTGGAGAAGAAATCGAAGATATTTGAAACAGTTCTAGATCATCTAGTCAAGAAATCCGAAATTTACAATATTTTTATAGAATATTTTTATCTTACCTGACGTTATTTTGTAAATAGTGTGCAAAAAAGTTAAACCTTTGTAATTTAAATAAGTTAAAAAGTTATACTTTTGTGGTAGATGATACAAAATACTTTTCTTTGCATAAAATTTGTTCTCAGGTGAAGAATTAAGCTGTGTCCATTGTAAGTAAACCGTTTCTGTGAAACATTAAAGGAAATAAGGTGATTATAAATCTTCTTAATGACGTTATATCCTGTGAATAGAAAATATTTCTCTAGAAGTATTAACAGTAACTTGTCCCAGCACTTCTTAAATGAGTTAATTTTAGTTTTATTGGTATTATATCCTATATAAAGGAAGTTAACATTTAAGAGTGACTTTTGTGCTGTTTACAATTAAGGAGGGATATGTTAGCTTTAGGTTTGTTATGTCTACCAGCCTTCCATCAGTTAAGAAACCTTGACGTAACTTTTATTTACAGATCACAATGCATACATAATTTAGCAATCAAGTCTATGAGATGACCGTCATTATATTATTACTATAGCATTGCAGATAAATATTAAAATACGTGCAAAAAAGTACGTGCATGCTTTTTTTAAATTTATTCTTAAAACTTTCTACATCCTAATGTATTCCTTCAACAAATAGAATAATAATAGTAATAATAATTTTAAAATGTGTCATTTAGCACTTTTGACATCACGCAATACATCAAAATCCAGACAATGCAAGCCTATTTACAAGTCATCCAGAAACTAACTTCGGGTTGAACCCACTTACCAGATAAAAATCCTAACATGCGGATTATAGGAAAAATTACGTATAAAAGTGACTATATTATAAAATGTGAGATATATATTATAAAAGTGATAAAATGAATTAGAGGGGTGAAAGGGTGAAGTAATTTTAAAGTGCCATGTGTTATATAATTACGGTAATTAAATACATTAACAAATAGGAGGGCTAAAAAAATGTTGAAGAATATTTGACATTTTTCGAAGGCAATAATAATCACCCTTGGGAACATGGATCGAGGCAGGTTGTTTGATAGGCAAGGAACTATGTACAGTATCAGTAACAGATAAGAAAAGAAGAACGAAAACATAGAAGAGTGAATGAAGACCAGATGTTTAGCAAAGAGAAAGGCAAGTGTATGAAGCAAGCACGAAAATAAAGCAAATAGCTCAAGAATGAAACGAGAAAACCTTTAGGAGGTCAGAAACGCCGAAGCAGAGAGACAGAGAGAGAGATTAGAGAAGCGAAGGAATATGGGACGAGGTAGGAAGCATTCAGTGGAATAAGGTTTTTGTTCAACATTCCAAAAAACACAAGAAAAAGACAGCGAGCGAGCGTATCATTCAACTAGTCTACTGTGAGTTGAGATCATCCACCCTACTACAGAGCAAAAGGGGCACGGGGCATCAAACTGGAGCCCATCATCACAAAAAAGTAAATAGATGCAGCAGAGCTGTGTGGCTTTTCTGCGGTTCGTTTTCTGGCGAAACACAAAACTTGCCTCCCGCCTGCAGTCTCTGCAGCTCCTTCAGAGAGGATGTCGAGACATCAGAATGACGTCGTAGGTCCGGTGAACGAGATGGTGGCGCCAGTCCAAAATCTGCGGCAGACACTTTCCTCTTGATGTTCTCTTGCTTCTGCTTCGACGTCTGTTGCTGCTGTTGTTGCTGTTGCTGCTGTTGCTTTTGTTGCTGCTGTGACTGTTGCTGCTGCTGTTGCTTTTGTTGCTGAGACTGTTGTTGCTGTGACTGTTGTTGTTGCTGCTGCTGCTTTTGTTGTGGCTGTTGCTTTTTTTCACGAGTCACTTGAGATTTTTCTGGTGACTTTCCGGAGGTCAGGTCCATTTTGCTGCCCAAATCGACTTTGGTGCTGAGCTCCTTGAGTGCTGATGGGGAAACATCTGAATGTCTGCGACGCTCTAGAGTTCTAGGCAGCATGAGTTCCAGGCCTGCCCATTTCCCACCTGCCAACAGTGTTCCCTAATGGGTATCTGAAACATTTAGAACTCGACCCACGTCTACGCCGTCAAATATCTACTGGCCTGCAAAATCAGTTATTGAAGGCGTAAACGGAGAACAACTTAAAACTATTGAACAACTTCACGTTTACTGTTTGATATTTAAGGTTAGGTTAGGTCTGTTAGTGATTTAATCAGGCTTTAAATCGCCAAACTTTACGTAGTGAATATTTTACTAGAATATAGTATTAAGAGCTGCCTGTCTTGTAACTATTTAATGGTCACTTTCTCCGCCTAGATTTGGTTTAAACCCGTTTACTATAGCGTTTTAGAGGGAACCATTTTCCTACTTCAGTTGAGTTCTAAGCTAAACTGCACCTTCGTAGATTTAAAATTTTCTCTCAAGAACGTCTTGTCATAAGATTAACGATATACATGGTTCGACATTTTTTCCATGTTAAATGCTTTCGATTTTTTTATGACATATAAGAAGGTGATAATGACCTACAGTCTGATTTTTAAGAGAAGATACGTGAAGGTCATGAAGCAGCGTACGCCCAGGATAACAGGGGAAGCTCGTCGCTATGGAAACGTAAACAATGGCTGTTATATTGGTTACACTGGTGAATCATGTACTCCTCAGGTCTGTTACCGCTAGTTGTGTGCGGGAAACCGAGTTGGCTTGTGCTCAGTTTCGTTATGTATTGTTAGTCTACTTTGTGAGGGCTGTTCAGTAAAGAATGATCATAATGTTTGCGTCATAATTTTTCGCACTTAAATTCAACCTTATTATATTCTGTTAGCTTAATGTGAAACAAACATGCGGGAGTAGTTTCACTGTTGGTACTCCTGGTTCCCGCCTGTGAGAACCAGGCAAGTTCAGACACGTTCAGTATAGCCTACCGCTCCAATGGATGTAGCATGCAGTTAAAGTTGATGTTAGAGGAATATCCGGAGTTTCTTTCAAATGTAATCACTGCTGATGAAACTTGGCTACATCATTTTGATCCTGAGAGCAAACAGCAAAGCTCAGTGTGGAAATCTCCTTCATTAACAACCCCCAAAAGGGCAAAAGTGGTTGCTTCTGCTGGGAAAGTTATGATCACCTGATTCTTTGAAATTCATGGAATGGTTTATCATCATGTTGTACCTGCACACACAACATTATTAACTGGCCAATGCTACAGGGATGTCCTGAAAACATTGCAAGTCTTTAACAGGCGCAGAGAACACATTTCCGTGAAGCAGGCTGGATGCTGCACCACGATAATACGCGGTCGCATATTGCCAATGTTGTTGCTGAGTATCTTGCAAAAATCAACGAGAAGTACGTCCCTCACCCTCTCTACACTCCGGATTTAGCACTATGTCACACTTTTCTATTCCCTAACTGGTAGAAACGCCTTCGTGGGAGGCATTATCCATCATCAGAAGCAGTGATGAAGGCTGCAGAGACGATTTTGAAGGTTCTCTAAAAATGACAGAAACGCTGGGAGAAGTTCATCGCATTCAGGGCCGACTATTTTGAGAAGGACCATAAAGATTATGAAAATGAGTAAAGGTGTGTTGTCAATAAAATTGTTATCATTCTTTATTGAACAGCCCTCGTACGTTGTTATGGAAGCAAGACGTAGTGGTGGTAGGAATAGAGGTAGACCCAGGATTCATAGCCCGCGGCAAAGATCATCTTACTTTCGGGGTGTTACATTGCAAAGCCAAGCTAGAGAATTTGTCAGTTCTCTTAGGGAAGTCTTCCAACAGGAAGATGAGGGTTTGCTCCTTATCAATGAATCGTTCGTTCCTTTCAACGAAAAGCGACCGCCCCATGTAAGTAGATGTGCTTGCACGTAAAAGAATTCCTGTGGGTCAAAATTCCGGCATATCGGCGACGTTGATATGAACATGGCAATTGACAAAGTTGTTAATAATAGTATATTGCGATACTAATGTATACGGAACGAGGAAAGGTTTGAAAAGACGAGGCGCTTGCACCGGGTTTTTTCTATTTCCCAGATTCCGTTATGTGCTTACCACGTGTTTATTGCATACTATTTTTTGCACTATGTGTATTTATTATCAATCTTAATTTTAGTAGTTAAGATATTAACCAAAATATTAATAAATATAATTGAAAATAAATGTTATCATTTAGAACGTGCATAGCCTATATGTGTTGCTATGGAGAAATACCGCACTAGTGTGGGAATGTAAACTTGCGATGCATAACAACAATAACGGTATGTATGGAATATTAGTTACATAGTGAAAAAATTATTTAAAAGAACTCACACATGTGAAGACGTGTGAAAAACTTAGTTTTGTTCTTATATTAACTGTGAATGTTTTTGATGAGGTACCCTTGCTTATGTTTCGAGTGCTGAGAGGGTAAAGAAAGGGGATCTGCGTTACTTCCTATCTGGTGCTAGGCAACATTTCAGCACCCACGTGGAGAAACAAATGTCCTTCACGTATCTCCTTCTAGAAATCAGACCATAGATGTGAACTCTGCGTTACAGCACGGGACAAATATCTAAAAAATAACACGTTTACTGTCGTCAGTTCGTATGGTAAAGCCTTCTAATGTTAAAAAGTATGGTTATGGAACCAAAATGTAACACACTTATCTGATATTAGTTAGTTGATTTATTTCAGCAGGTTTAGTTACGTTTCTCAGTGAGTTAACAATTTAATTTCTGCAAATACTTATTCAGTTGTAATAGTAAAATTATTAAACTGTTAATAAAATGTGGCGGTCTTACTGTAACATAAGCCTAACCGGTGCTTTGATATGAATTTCTATTGACAACTGTGTTTACAGCTTTGTATGAACAGAATGAGGTGAAATGTAGTGTAACTTATTCTATTTGTAATTATCTAATAAACAAGGAACGTTACACCACTTTCGTTTCCTTCTGAACAAAGATTCATACTGTACACAGAATCAACTTTGTGCCCATTGAAAGTGCTTGTGTATGTATTAAAACGAGATAACATTAGTGTAGACTGTTAAGAGAAAGATAATGCCACATTAGGTATATTGAGTCTTCATAGAAAACCCAGCTGGGTTTTTAGGTCTTATTTAATTTTAGTTTTTGTTATTAAGTTGTTGAAGTGCAAGTTTTATATAAACTGGCAATGTTTATATTCCTGGTGTCGAGGGTTATATTGCTAACAAGCATCGGTTCCATACACCTTTAAAGAGATATGAAGTTTACGAGTCTCGCAGTATATAACTGCGGTCGGTCGGTCCCGAGAACAACACGCAGGGATAGTCCGGTTCGCATCGAGTAACTTTAGTTTCATTGCAATTACTGCTCCCCACGGACGTAGATCTGTCTTCCAGGGAGTGCAAGATGTTTGACATATTGTGTTAATAGCATTACTTTCAAAACAATTATTGGGTTATCTCCATTTTATAAATTAAGTTTTTGGGTATCATCAACAACCATTAAACAGTTCGAAGAATGTAATTTGGAGCTGTCCAAAAGAACTCGAGGAGGTATATGCAAAAGTTAACAATATACAGAATGCACCATCTACGAGCAAAACAATAGATAGATAAATAAATAAATCAATAAACAAAATTTTCAGTATTCTACACAAAATACTGAATTTTCTGTGCTGCGTAATATAAGAAATAAACTAAGACACGGACAGACATATGAAGATGATTTGACTCATATGCATCATTAACGTCATGCGACATTGAGCGAACTTTCTCCCAATATTTTTATATTATTTGAGAGAGGAGCAGGAAGTTCACAATCGACAATTTACGAATGTACATGGTTCTTCACTGCAATTCCCGTATCGAAAGCAATGAGGAGGATGGCATATTTTAACGGGTTATCTTTGTATCCGTCCCGGAGTGTACACACACAGCGCATCAGTATACTTGATGACACGGACGTTTGTTGATGTCGCGCTTGGCCTTGTAGAGTGTCTGTGTGCGTACATTGATTCCTAAGGTGTATGCGATCCGATGCTTCATTATTATATTTAGTGAAATTTAATATAGTCAAATTTAGTTTTAACTTAAAGAAAGTTCAATATATTTATGGAAAATTGGTCTTAGTTTAAACCGATTTAGTTTGTTATAGGTTAAAGTTACTTTGGAGAAAATGGCTTTGGTCATACTTTTATCCCATAAGCAGTTTTCGCGCAGGCAGCTCAGTTGCGACGTTTCTATTATTAATTTAAATGTGATTTTTATTGCCGTTATAACATGTTGGCTACTGTCTATTATATTTATACGTACAATTTGTACTGTTTAAAGACGTGGGTGTCGATATAACGATATACGCTCACAACTAAATACTGTCAACTAATTTTGCAAATGAATTATATCGAAATTATTTAAAAAAGTAATCCCGAATATTCTGCTTCAAAGTTATTTCTTGAATCTCCGCATCCCGATGCCATTTTGTTTTGGTCGACCACACTATAATACACTGATTACATTTTAGAAATTGACTTATGATGGCGTCAAAAATACCTCGGTGGCTCGTCATGATCCTAAATCAGCGAGGCAATACCTTTAACACCTTCAATGCAGCAGTCCAAAAGCCAGAAATGACAGTCGCGAGTTTTGAAAATGACACCGGAAACTTAGGCACGGTTTCTGAATGTTTACAACAGTTTATTGCTGCATAAACTAAGGTAATAAATGAAAAATTCCCCGTGCAGTTCATGCAGTGGAGGAAATCTAAATACTGTTTTGAGTAAACGTAATGGTGGACTCTTTTTAAAAAAATGTCCTTGAAAATGAAATCGTCTATTTGTGGACTTGTTATTCAATAATAAAATAACTATTAATATGAAATAATCAACTGAAAAATGGTCGCTACTCAATTATTTATGCCCTACTGAAACAAAAATTAGATGGAGATAAACAAAATTAATTTTGTTTTCTTAAATTCGTGTTACTTCCATTTTACCTGCGAAAAATACATTCAACTGCCATCTCCTGCACTGCTCGCAAACATGGCCAAGATCCTGCTACCCTATCAGCATTTAATTGCATAGGATTAAAAGATAAAATATTAACTAAAAATTTCTGAAATTATAATGTGATCAACCAAAAGCAGTCGTAACTTAGCCTCTATGAAAATTATGACGCTCGTTACCGCACGTTTCATGAACGTTCTCGCATCTTCATTACAGTCAATCTACTCTTGTTGCATCATATACTATATTAAACGCCATAAATTTCATTGATCCATTAACAGTCTAGCGATAAAGACGCCTGTATACAATGCCATGTTAGATTACGTTGCTACTATTATAAAAGTCTTTGATTTTGTCATTGGTGTTTCTCTGGTAAACTTTGAGGACAAGGAACAATTCTAAGCTGTAGATTCAGAATCTGCTGAAAACATGAAGCAAGCATTAGTCAGGTTAGTATAACAATAGTATCATTTGATAACAGCAAAAATGTAATATCTGTAAAATACTTAACATGGAAATTGTGTTAAAGCATTCATTAGAAATGTTTTCTACTCTAATCATCTTTAGCAAGTTCCACAATATTTTAGCATTGCTACTGAATGAAGTTCCTCGACTGTATGTTTTTTTAATTCAAAACTAGGGATAGGTTAGGTATATTCAGTTAAGTTTAAAATGGAAAGAGTCTAAATTTTCCCACAATCGGTTAGAATCCCATTGTTTTTTCATTGAAACATGTGTCAAGCAAATTGGAAAAAAATATTGCAGAGTAATTAAGCCTAGTTCTCACCTTCTCAAGTCTGAGATATACACAAAAATGTGTTCATAGTTTAAAACTGGGTTCAGGTCTCCAGCGTTTCTCCAGAGTAACAATAGTGTTGAATTTTCAAATCTTCACATTTGTGATATTTCTCTGAAAAATTAACTGTGCCTTCAATTTGTTTATTCATAATAATTAAACAAATTTGAATTAAATCGCAACATTTTTAAGTTACTAAATGCTTACAAATATCGTTATGTAAAATAACTGCCAATTTAATTGTTCACTCCTGCATTAAATGTATGTTTAAGGTATACATATTCTTTTTTCAAACTTGCTTATAAACTTCATAAGTTTTTAGAGAAAGACATCGTAATACTGAAATAATTAAATAACGCAAGTTTCTTCTACGAGGAGTGTCCGTAAAATAAAGTCTCCAAGGCGCCGGAGCCGTGAGGAACGCCATTACGCGAGATCCGGCAACATTGGCGTGTAGCTTGGTTTCATCCCTTCAAATCCTCACCACAAAGAACCCCTTGCAACTATTAGTATTGGCTCGGCAGACATTTGCGATGGAGCTTCCTATCACTTCCGCCACCAAGTGAGAGTTGCGTGCAGTAATACGTTTTTTGAGTGCCAATGGCACTACCGCCGCTGAAATTCATCGTCAGTTATGCGATGCCTATGGGACACAATGTATGAACGTCAACAACGTGCGAAAGTGGGTCAGAGAGTTCAAGGACGAACGAACAGACGTCCATTTCGAACAGGGGTCTGGTCGGCCTTCGGTTTCAGCCGAAACAACTGCAAAAGTGGAGCAAGAAATGCTTAGAGATCGGCGTGTGACAGTTCGCGAGCTGGGCGAACTTATCCCTGAAGTGAGTAAGACTACGATTGACAAGATTTCGACTGAACTTTTGCATTATCGCAAGGTGTGTGCGAGGTGGGTCCACAAATTGCTCATAGAAGAACATAAACGGCAACGTGTTGAAGCGGCCCACCGATTCCTGGAGCGCTATGCAGAACAGGGCGAGGAATTATTGGATTAAACTGTCACTGGCGATGAAACCTGGGTGTACTACACAACACCAGAAACTAAAGAACATTATCGTCAGTGGCGGCATTCGAATTCACCGAAGCCGCAAAAGTTCAAACAGACATTTTCTGCCGGCAAAGTGATGGCTAGTGTGTTCTGGGAGAGAAAAGGTGTATTGTGCGAGTTTATGCCTACCGGCAAAACAATAAACGCCGCTAGCTACGGTGAGACTTTAAAAACATTGTGACGTGCCATTCAAAATCGAAGGAGGGGAACGCTGACGATGGGAGTGATTTTTCATCGCGACAACGCTGGTCCCCATGCAGCACATGCAACGGCGGATCTCCTGGCCCATTTCGGATGGGACATTCTCACCCATCCCCCCTACAGTCCAGACTTACCACCCTGATTATCATTGTTTCCTGTGTTGAAGTCACACCTGGGAAGAACACATTTCCAGACCGACGATGATTTGAAAACCGAGGTTGAGCGTTACCTGCGCAACTTGGCGGGAGAGTGCTATGACAAGGGTATACAAAAAGTGCCACAGCGCATGCAAAAGTGCATCGATCGCAATGGCGGTTACGTTGAAAAATAGATGTAAGTTCCGCCTTTCCATCAATGTAACATTTATTCACAATAAACATGTTTCTATATTAAATAAAATTGGAGACCTTATTGTACGGACACGTCTTGTAGAATTAGGACTTCTTAACTTCATGGAAAACAGGTGAAATAATACTAATAAATAAATAGGGGAAATAAATAAAAATAAAAGCTGAACAGGAATAAGATTGTGGAGCGAAGCTTACAGACAACACTGTCTTCCAAAGTAACACGTGATAGACCATTATAGAACCATTAATTGAAAAAACCAATATAATCTTGAGACGTTCTTGGCCTTCAGAGACTACGAAAGGGTATCAGACATCTTAAAAGAAATAAGCCCTGGTAAATTATAGAGAATCATGTAGTTCATACTGGTAAGGAATATATCAAGAAAGTTAATATTATTTTAGGAGTAGGAACAAATAAATATATTGAATATACTGTAAGACAATATAAAACTAAAGTGGATCCAGGAATACCAGTATAAGCCGGTAAAATACCCATAAATAGTATAACCTGAAACAAACATCTCATTGAAAGGGCCAACCATGTGAGTAATATAATATCTTTGAGAAAGATGACGTTTATGGTAATTGAAGGAATATACCCAATTAGTTCTGAGATGCTAATTAATAGCCTTAGCCAGAGTATAGAACAAATAACTTATTTGAACTTATTGGGTAGCGACATAAGCTATAAAGAAGGAGATTTAAGTAACACTTGTTTTAAAACCCACCATGATATACGAAAACCAACTCCAGTAAGGAACTTCATTCAACACTATGTTACGTTTTGAAAAACAAAATTAGTAATTGCAATATTCTACATATAACCAATTAAACGACACAAATTAAACTACTTTCTCCTTACAGAACGTTGCTGAAATTCTGAATAACACAATAGCAAGACGAGCCAACTCGCAGACCAGTGAAGTTAGTCCCAAAAGTCCCCTTTTGCCTACTGGTCATTTCCTTCTTAAGGTCTTCGTTTCTTCCCCTGCCTCTCTGGTCCTCACCTGTCAATGAGTAAGTTGTTTGACGTCACAGAGTCACGAGTTGGCTGCGCCTGGTCTGTAAGAAATGAAGCTACGGAACTGTGACATACAGATATTTTGCCAGCATCCTGAAATTTAAAACATGTACAGATAGAGTTGGAATGACGACGGACGATAGACAGAACAAGACAATGACGCAAACTACGGAGGGAGGAACTGCAGGAAGACCGCGGGCGAGATCATACCTGAACTGGCGGGGTTGATTTTGGCATCAGAGTGGCGTCGTTGCAATGCTTCCAGTACCGGCACGTCTAGGAGACTGTCCGTCGATTCCTGGGACATGACCGGCTGGGCACGACTTTGCATCTTCCGACGGCAGATACTACATCTCCATGTGCTCTGAAACAAACACAATTGTTAGTCTCACTTTACTCTTGTAGCTGACTACTCTACTTTAAACCCTGAGATGAGTTTAGATAACAATTACTAAAGGCTGGAGCCGTACCTTGAACTTGGCCTTGGCCTATGTACTGAATTCCCTCCGAAATGAAATGCAAATCCCAATCCCGTCCCCTTTCTAATTTTTAAAACTGACCAACGTGTATCCCTGCAGCTCTGACTTCAACAGTTCTGTGTTTCAGGAACGTCTAATTGCTTTGGTTACACTTACTTAACTAATTGCCCTTTCTTAATACGGAAAATACTAGCTACCTTAGCTCTTCTGAGAAAACTTTAATTCGTGCTTCTTATATTATGTTATATTCTTTTATTTCAACCTATGGGAATCATTTATTGCAATTATTGATCTCCATTTCTTATATAATTATTAATCTTACGATCCTACAAATCCTATATCAGTATTTATTGCACGAGTAAGGCATTCACCTGAACAGGGAGGGTGGGTAACTTTTGGTTTTGTCAGGTTGGTGTCATTGCTTCATATTGATCGTTACCTTTCTGGTTTAATTAGCAGTGATTACCACAAACTGTGGGCTTTATCCGAGATTAAACTGTGCAGTGCAGTGAAATCTACAGGAAAACCTCACGCCCTCCTTTCTCTAGGCTGAGGTCAAGTCAGTTCAGGTTATCGAGTAATATGTAGTAAATTAAACAGTATATATAACATCAAATAAATGCATTTAGGAGAATACATCTAATTATTCCTTATGTATTTTGATACAAAAAGCACAAAGTTACATTTACGTAATTCTTCCTACCCACTGCTCAACAACTATTCTTTAAAAAAACACATTAATTTATTTCACTATAGTCAAAATAAACATGCTCACTTTCTTTTCTGGCAGCAAGCCAGATGAAAAGACGATTACAAATCGACGTTTCGGGAGTGTGCATCTCTCCCATCATCAGTATATTTATTAAATGTTATAACCACAAATGAAACACTGATTATAACAAAACCAAAATAAAATAAACAAAGACAAAGCACTAGCAAAATTCGCATTACTAAACAAAAGACTGTTTTCAATAAATTAACAGGCAGGTCAGGAGATGGCGTGAGTATAGAAAATTAATTGGGTCAAAGAAACGTAGCTACTTAACTTGATTATCAAGCTGCATTGATCTGTGCTTCTTAAATCGACGGATTTCCTTTTAAAAGGCCGGTTTCCAAGAGGAGCTGAACAGAAATCCGGCATCACGTTTAGGCGTGCTGCTCTAGGAGGTAATTGCCAAAGCCTCCTTAATTCTCCGCTCCCAGTAACTGTTGCTTTTGCCAAGATGGTCGTCTCCTGAAAATTGGCTCTATCGTCGTTATCAAAACAATGCTCTGACAGCTCAAACATCTCAGGTTGTATTAAACAAATGCTCCGTTCATGTTCGTTTATCCTGTTAGCGATGGTCCTGCCGGTTTGTCTTATATACGGTATTCTACATTCACAGGGATTGGGGTACACTCCCGGAACTTAGAAGACCAGTTTGTCTTTCATCGGTCTCAACAGATGTTTAATTTTTGGAGGTGGCTTGTGGATTGTCCTGATGTATTTGGCGAGAATTCTGCTGATTCTGCCAGATAGGTTGCCGGTAAACGGGATGCAGGTTGTACCGGTAGGCTTATCTGACGCTTGCTGTGTTATATTTCTAAACAGCTTTAGAAATGGCTTCATTCAGTTTCACTCTTTTCAGTTGTTCAGCAGAAAAGATGAATAACGATTTCCAATTTGACGAATGTATAGCATTACAACTAATATATTGCAAATATTAATTTAAATAAATAATTTGTAATCAGTTGTGTCTTTAATTAGATCTCCGTACTTAGGTAGTAAGATTTTGTCTGTCCTCTACTGTTTACCACTGCAGTGGCGCAGTAGGCTGGAGTCTGTTAGCTCTGCTTCCCTGTCATGGAAATTTCCCGGGTTCGATACCGTCAAGAGGCGCGGGATATTTAATTCGGGTATAACCAATCTTCATTTCACTAAACTCCTAGTAGGAGATAGGGGTGGCACAGATCTGTAGGTTGAGGTGGCCACCGCCATTGCTACTACCGCCGCCGCTGCCGCAACCGCCACAGTGCTTTTTTAAGCTCAGGAAATATATTTAGAATGAACTTTCTACGTTGAGTTTTAGTTTAAAATAGACCGCTTCCCCTATCTACCTTATTTAGTATAGAAAAATTAGCGCTAGTGGCTAAAATAGGTAATATAAATATAAAATAAGTTTTTTTGTGATATATACTAAGGGAAGTAAATTAATCCGTCCAGAAACTCGATATTCAAATTTCACCGGGAATAAATGTTTTTGAGGTCCCTCCAAAACGACCTATGTGTGTTTAATCAACAGCAGAACTAAACATTCGAATCTCGGTCAGTGTGAGTTACCTGGTTAAGGGCTTTTTCCGGGGTTTCCCTTATCCTTACAGACGAATGTCGGGTAGCTCTAAGCTCTATGGACCCTGGACACATTTGGGCATCATTTCAACCATTTCATTCACCGCCCGATATGACTTAACGTTGGGGGACGTAAAATTACACACACACACACACACACACACACACACACACACACACACACACACACACACACACATACACACACAAAGAACACGAACACAAACATCGGTTAAACAACAAACTTCATATTTAAGATCAAATTATTTCAAGGATTTTACAAGAACTTTTCTAAGAATATATCTCCATCCTACACTACTGTTTGCATCCTTTGAACCTTTTAACTTTCTCAAAAGTGGCTGCAACGGTCTATTATCTGTTTCGAATGGGATGATGTTTGTCCTTGAGCACTACTAGGTGAGCAACCAATCAGAGTTCTGCGGTGTTGTCGTATTGCATCCCCCCTATGTGGTAACGAGCGCCAACCTAATTAATCTCTAATAAATACTATCCGAGCTAAGACAAATATTCAGATTTTGCAAAAACTGATCCATGGGGAAGGCAGAGAGCAATGTATTTAATATAACCGTAAAAACCCCATATGTTTAGCTCATATAGTTTTCCTAATAGAAATAAAGCACTATTACATTATAACAATGCATCGCGCCGTAAGTAATTTAATGAATAGCATTATTGGTTGGCATGTATGCGTGAACGTATATTTGAAGTTACTCAGAAGTGAAACGTAAACGTTTGACATGACGTGACAAACGAATTACTTTGAATAAGCCAATTCGAGCGAGAGGAAACAATACACTTCCTGCTGGCCTAGCAGAATGTTTCTGGTCACATTATATCTTTGTTTATGAATGGTTTCGTAATCTCTATTTACTCTAGAGAGTTCAAAGCAGCAACATTATTCAGCTGTTCTTCCGTTTAAAAACCAGAGAAAGTGTCTCAGCTGGATCAGCTTGAAACTGAAATGGGACACGAGGTTATTATAAACCTCCAGCCCCCTTACAAGTGCCACAACAATCCATTTAAGTTGGGCTCAAATTATGTTGCAAACAGAAGTAATACTTTTAAACTGGCTGACGTTGAACGACTTATTCAAGAAGAAATTAACAATGAACACAGCAAGACTGGGAAAGCTGCTTCAGACATCAGATAGACTACAAGAAGACGAGTTTTGGAAAGAAATAGCACCTGACGGGATTATGGAACCTATCATAATAAATTTGCAGTACTCAGGCGATGGAGACAGTGACAATGACGAATTGCCTCTTAATGTAAGTAATATTCATAGCTATACGGATGTACCACTGGCATATTCGTGGGATTAGAAACATTAATAATTCATAAACTATAATTATTTTTAAACTATATACTTAAAAACATGTGCGTAAAATACGAATATCGGTGTTGTAATTGTGATTCCAAGAACTGCATTATTCTAAAACTTTGGATAATTCAGTTTGTGTTCCCCTATGTTTAGCGCCAAGAAGACTAGCAAGTGTGCGAGAGAGAGAGGCAAATATAAGAAGAGTGGGGGTAACAAGGTGGCAACGCTAAAGGCTCTAACGTATCTGATTCGCTACAGGCGAAAATTCTTCCCATTTGAAACACATAATGAATTAAAAAGCAAAACCATAAAATTTATTTACAAGACAAGTGAAACGTGTATTTTGAATTTTCTGGGAATGTCCTCACCATTGTTAATGACTGATTAACAGTAAATCTGTATTTATTTAAAACAAGTTTATGTTAAATACCTTTTTTGTGCAGTGAATCATTTCGCAGATATTTCCTTTTACTTGCTTGTAGTTTGCCACACTATTATTTTCTCAAGTGGGAGGTCGCTATTCATATTTTAATCTCTTGGCGGTTAAAAGAGAATGGAGCTTTGAAGGTTTGAGATAGTGGCCAGCTCTTAAAAGATATGAGTATGGTTTAAAGCATGTTATATTTCCCAATTCCCCGTGTACATGTAAGAAAGTTAGTAATAACACAATTTCAGTAAATTTATCCCTCGATAAACATGAAGTAGATAGAGGAGTAAATGTTGATAATGGATTGCAATATTTCAGATTGTATACAGTGTGATCCATAGAATTCTGAACCATTTCAATAAACCATAACTTCTGAACCAATAATAGCACATACGTGCAACTGTGGGAGAATAAAATACACAATTGGGAGATTACATTACACTAATTATATCTTAGTGAAAATATTGGAAGTGTCATCCACCAGCATCTGTAGATCCTTGGTCCGACATTCTTTGATATGACTGTAGACACTGAAGTTTATATGGGTATCTTCAAGACATTTTTGGAGTAGCTGGATGATATCGAATTGAGATAAGTTTATTTCCAGCAAGATGGAGCAATGTGCTATACATCTAATGACACCATGGAACTTGTAACCAGTTGTAACAGTAGTTTCGAGTTGTATTTGGAAGGGTTATGAAAGGTTTATAAATTTATGGAAAAAAATTATGTGGATCTGTGTAGTAATTTAAATAAGTGAAAATGTATGTAATTTTGTGATTGGCCGTAGTAGTGGTTGTGTGACGTAGTGTTGTGACGTGGAATTGGGTCGGTCAATCACAAAATTAAGATAGGAGTAACGATAGTTACGAAAAATCAATACTCTTAGTATATAGAGGTTTTGTAATGGTGAGTGTAATGAATAGTGATGCAAGATCAAGAACATTTTTGTAATAGTTTGAATCTGTTTAAATATAACAAAGTAAGAATTTATCGATATGTTGGAAGTGACTGCGAAAGGAAGTTCAAGTAAAATGTAATCTAAATAATACAATTAAATAGTTACAAAATTTGACTTCTCCGAAACTTTATTCCGAAACACGCCTTGGAATCAAGATTCTCATGACTCTTATTAAATCAAACACAATCATCAAGAAACAAATCAAAATACAAGGAATTTGTTATTTCTGGCTTCTTGACGTGGATCTTCGAAAAGTCAACGTGCATCCCATTTCAAACTTAGAAATCCCGTCCCAAATTGCGCCCGAACGTGTGGCTGATTAAGATGGAGAGAAGTATAACTACGGATAAAGAATTCCTGTCCCACAGTTTCTTTGACAACTAAATAATCTCAAAAGGTCTGTGGCCCCCCAAATTCTTTGACCTATCCTCACCGGAGTTTTTCTTGTGAGGGTATCTATAATATTGTACCAGAATAGCCCACGAACGATTGATGTTCTCAAGGAATCCATTCCAACCGAAATAAGTAACTTTGGCGAGGATACTCTCCGTAAAAGTTAAGAGAATACGGTGAGACGAGGTCAAACATGTATAGATGCTGGTGGAGGCTACATCCAGGATTTTCTCTGAGATGTAAATAGTGTAATGTAATATCCCAATTGTGTATTACATTCTCCTAAACCTACACGAGTGTCCTATTATTGATTCCAGAGTTATGGCCTATTGAAATGGTTCAGTTTTATTTGGATCGCACTATATTTGTCCTAAATACACTCTTACATTCTTACTTCGTAAAGCATGATTCTTACTAAAATGAATTGCATACATCAAGACCTTATTCGAACCCGAAGCATGTGGGTGGAAGAGCTAGAACGCTGTCGCTACAATGTGTACATTTAACTACGAGCTTGGTTGACCAATAATTGAAGGAAGACGAAAAGTTCCTTCTCAGTTCCATTGGAAAGTAATTAAACTAACTTGCATTAGCGACAACAGTTAGCGGATCCTCTAATGCTACAAGTGCGAGAAATGTGCAAAATGATCAATGGAGCCATTGACAAATTCGTTCTCGCTTTTTCCTAACAGTTTCAACAGAACCTTCAAGACGAAATGGCAATTAGCGTAACATTTGGCTCTAAATGTAAAGGTATTCAAACTTGTTGCTTTCACTGCTTTCTTAGTTAGAAAAGGCACTGCATGTTCTGCAACAGATTTTCCCTCGTCTTTACCTCCCCAAGGACATAGAATTCAATGTTTTGTGTCAGTAGACTGTGGAAGCGTAAGTAAACTTTCGATCACGGCATACCCAGGATGGGCGATCACCCCAGTGTCTAGTACGGCGGTAAGCAAGGAGGAAATAAACTGTTGAAAGGGTTCATAGGAAGATTTACGGATCATCCAACGACCCAGGAAAGCATCGAGAAAACCTTCCGTTGGCCCCAGGTGTTTGAACACAGAAACTCGTGAATAAACCAAAGTCTTACACGTTACTGCTGTACCATTTAGCTCCCTGCAGATATACTACACCAAAAAGCTCCATAGCGAAATTTCACCAAAAAAGTTTCTGAAGCTCCTTAAGTCCCTTAAAAAGCAATTTAGGATTGTTGTGTGTACGTGTGTCTGTGCTTTTATGTTTGGTACCCGCAAAAAGCATAACTTAAAAACGTACTACACTATAGGTCATTGAGATGTATTGACTTTCAGTGACAAGGTAGTTGCATTCGCGTGTTATCTTATGAGCAAGAAGAGCGAAGTATTAGTAACCTGGCATACAATAGGGGAAAGTCATACGGTATCGAAAGGAACTCTATATCGTACAGTATCAGTTTCTGGTTTTCAGTATGATGTGTCAGCAAATTTAGCTCAGGTGGTGCTAGACCCAAAGGTAAGGCGGGAAGGGAGCATTGTGTGACTATGTACAAACAAGTGCTCACGTTAAACAGAGGTTTCTTATTTGTGACCTGTCTCCTGCTGCACACAGATAATTTTATGAACCAGATACGTACGTTCCCTGAGTGACGGGGCCGCTTCGCGGCGGCGTTGGGCTGGGTGCCGCCAGAGAATGGCACTCTACTACTGCAGTGTCGGCTTAGTTGGATCTGTGGTGATGGAAAGAGTTCTGTGTGCGTGTTCGTCATGCTGCAAAAGTTAGGGTTTTGTGTGCAGTAAGTCCGCTTAGAATTATTGGTCCCACATTTTTTCCACACAACAAATGATTCACACGTTTACGTAAAGTGCACTTTCAATAACTTTTTCCGAAACTGTAACAAGATGACAAAGATGACAAACTGTATCATGAACGATTGTGTGGGTGGTTTCAGCAGGACTCAGCTACAGTGCACATTGTTGTGAATTCTATACATGAATTGCGAAGTGATGAAAGAATATTTAGTCGAGGATTGTGGCCATCATCTCGTTTCCCTGATCTATCTGCATGTGATTTTTATTTATGGGGAACGTTAAAGAATAAAGTTTACGCATCCAAACCTCACACGTTACAAGAGTTGAAGGACAACATCACGAGAGAAATACAGGCAATTAGGCAAGATGAACTTCTTCGAGTGAACCAGAACTCTTTTCGGAGAAATAAGGAGTGCACTCGCGTTGAAGGCCTCCATTTTCAATATCTGTTGTGATTTCACGTAAGCTTAATGTAAATTAGTTCAGTAGTTAGGGTTCCGTATAAGTTACTTGCCAGTCCTTTAGGCAAAATTCTGGCGGAGAGCGCCCTGGCCCTCACTCATCACGGTGCCGCCGCAAGGCGGTTCGGTCGCTCAGGAATCGCATGATACAATACTGATGAGTCAAATATATTTTTAAACGTAGCAAATTATTTACCTTTGTTAATCTAAAAATATGTATGAAGATATTGCCTTTGTTTAAAAGTGTTAGGCGTAATGACTTTTCACTTTTATGTGTAACGCACCCAATATCGGACAGAAATTCGGAGCACGGAATCAGAGCTTTCTTCTCAATCCTTTTATTCCGTTTCTTTCAGACAAATATGGGGAGGAATAGAAGTAATGGACGGCGGAATACATGAAATTAGCTATTGATGAAGTAAAAGGGGTGAGATTAAGCATTAAGGGAAGCAAATGAGTAATCCAATATCCATATAAGTTCATTAGGGAACAGACTGAAATTAATTTCTGCAGGAAATGAAACAAAAGAGAAGCCTGCCATTGCTATATATAAAAGCACGTTTTCGGAAGAGAAGATGATGCATTGAACAACCAAATAGCTAGGCCATTTTATGCTGCTACACAAAAAAGTGTATTTCAGAAATCATCAGCAAGGTGTGTAAAATGGAGCTTTTAAGTCAGCAGTTTCTTTTTGTGACATCTATCCTTGAGCTGCAAAATTGTTAGCAATTTCACATACCAAGAATAAGAAAAGCCCTAGCTTTGTTTATGAAAAATCCAATTGTAACATTTGTGGCAAAAAAATTCATGAAGATGGGATCCAGTGCGGATCCAGAGTTGGGCCAGTTAAAACCGTGCCAAGTCTTAAAGGGGACCCCTAAATTATAAATGTAACATTTGTCATAAAACTAATAAAAAGATACATCGAAATAACGAAGTGGTCTTATAATATTCAGACTGTCCGATATAGGGTTCCTTGTTTCCAAATTGAGGAAACTGTGACATTTATAAATACTTAAAATTACTGTAAATAACTTATTTGGTACAATTAAGCATATACGAGGGCAGTTCAATAAAGAATGATCATAATTTTTTACGGTCCTTATTTTCCCCACTAAAATTCAATCTCATTATATTCTGTTAGCTTAATGTAAAACAAACACGCTGTAATACTTTCAGTGTAGGTACTCCTGGTTCCCGCCTTTGAGAACCAGGCAAGTTCAGACATGTTCAGTATCGCCTGCCGCTGCAATGGAGGTAACATGCAGTTAAGTTGATGTTAGAGGAAGATACGGAGTTTCTTTCATCACTGCTGATAAAACTTGGCTATATCATTTTGATACTGAGAGCAAACAGCAAAGCTCAGTGTGGAAATCTCCTTCATCACCAATCCCCCAAAAAGCAAAAGTGGTTGTTTCTGCTGGGAAAGTTATGGTCATCTCATTCTTTGATATTCATGTAATGGTTTATGAGTATGTTGAACCTGGACACAAATCAGTAACTGGACAATACTACAGATATGTTCCGAAAACATTGCAAGTTCATATCCGGCGCAAAAGACCACATTTCCGTGAAGCAGGCTGGATGCTGCACCATGATAATGCGCGGCTACATATTGCCAATATTGTTGCTGAGTATCTTGCAAACATCGACGCGAAGTGCATCCCTCACACTCCCTATAGTCCGGATTTAGCCCCATGTGACATTTTGGTATTCCCTGACTTGAAGAAACGCCTTCGCGGGAGGCATTATCCAACATCAGAAGCAGTGGTGGAGGCTGCGGAGGTGATTTTGAAGTATCTCTCAAAAATGTTTTCCAGCATGTCTTTGAAGACTGGCAGAAACGTTGGGACAAGTGCATCGCATTCAGGGGAGACTATTTTGAGATGGACCATTAAATAATGAGGATGTGTAGAGGTACGTTGTCAAAAAGAATTGTGATGATTCTTTATTGAACAGCCCTCGTAAAAAATGTGTTCAAAATTAATTTTTAATATTGATTGTATCCATTTCCAAAATCATTGTGGAACAAAATGCTTAAGTTTCCGAAGCTGGGTACTGAGGTGCCGAAACCCAAATTGAGGAGTTAGGAGCTCTAGGCTATATATGGAAAGCTAGCCAATCAATTACACACAAATGTAAATTACCACTGCTGTCGTCCGTGTGTCGATTGACACAAAGTCAATCTTGTTTCTCCTTGTCACAATATTTAATCACGTTATACAGGGTGTTTCAAAAGAACACCTAACGAATATATAGAAGTGGTTGCTCAGCTTCTATGTGACACATATAGACAGTTTTTACCACCAAAAGGCCACATTAAAACGCTCTAGAATGAGTGTGGATTATGCAGTGACAGCAACAAAGACACGTGCCTCACACTATCGAAGTTAGCAGGTAGGTGACATACCGTGTTGCGTGCTGTAGCTGTTTTTAAACACAGCGACATACTCCACGGTAGCTTGCTACTATTAAGAATTTCTTTGTATTATGAAACCGCAATGAAGAAGCCATTCTTTAGTTATTTGTTTATTGGTGTTTAACGTGTTCTAACATTCCGTAATAGCAGTCTATAATGGCAAACAGGCTGGTGGACATATGCCACACAAACATTTTAGAGCGAAGTTAATGTTAGTGAGATTGAGGATGGAAGCATTCAATGAGAAGAACAACACAGAACAATATCAAACAATTGTAATAAAGTTAACTAAAACCATATGCCTTATGCAGTGAGACAAGCATTTTATTCCACCGTGTTTAATAATACTAAATAAAGCATTTGATCTTACAGTAACTGGTTGAACGTACTGTACAATTAAAATCATAGCAAAATGAGCAATCCTGGAACACCCGAGTCATTATCGAATTTTTCACAAATAACTGCCCTTTGTCCCATTACCTGAAAGGTGGGCTAGGGTCACTGAAAAGGGGCAAGGAGAAATGCTTTTGTTTTCGTGGCCGGTGCATCCCAATAACATTTTTTGAGGTTCGCACACCAGTGGTTCCTGTGACGCCAATCACAAAATAATGTATATTGATATTTAATGTTTAATATTTATTTGTACAGTTTCCATTACATTTTCTGTACAATGACTTTGATATCTAACAATCACTGTTATACATCATGTACAAATACATTAAATTGATGACCTAAGATTTACTTACTGACTCAGGTCCCCTGACCATAAGTCTACGGTTTTTCTGAGCAGCTTGATGCCATTTCTTGCTGACCTTCGCTTCTTTTACCCTAATCCAAGGTTGTCTTAACGTATATCAGTATTCTCCTATACATCTATTGTTCTTTTTATCAAATATTGTAATATTTAATGCTGCATAAAATTATACCTAAGAAAATTTCGAAACTTCGACACCGAAATTCGGACTAGTTAAGTTATAAACTGCGAAACGGTTATATTCGTTCGGTGGAGTTTCGAAAAAGTCTGTATATGATATCTCGCATCTGCCTGTGTATGACACGTTGCTGTGATTACATCTGTGATTGCTAAGATATATGTTTCTAAGTCATACTCCCTAAGTTTTCTAAATATTTGTTTTAAGGACAATGTGCAGTTTCATTGTTTTAAAAAAGCTCTTGGTTCTACTAGAAGTAGTACTTCTATAATATTAATTAATCTATTCCTTAATATTTTTAGGTATATTCTACGAGGCTGAGTCAAATGAAAACCTTAAATATTTTTAAATATTATTTATTGTGCAGAAGTGGTACAAAACTGTATCACTTTGCAACATAATCTCCCCCACGCTAAATGGAAGTCCTCCAGCGGCTATAAAGTGCACAAATGCCTTTTGAAAAAACTTCTTTTGGTAGTCCAAGCAATCACTCATGCACCACGTGGCGTATCTCTTCATCGTAACGGAACTTCTTTCATCCCATTGCCTCTTTGAGTGGTCCAAACATACAGAAATCACTTGGGGCAAGGTCTGGTGAGTATGGTGGGTGAGGAAGACACTCAAAATGCTGGTCTGTGATTGTTGCAACTGTGGTACGGGCAGTGTGGGGCCTTGCATTGTCATGTTGCAAAAGGACACCTGCCGACAGCAATCCACATTGCTTTGATTTGATTGCAGGCTGCAGATGATATTTTCGGAAATCTGTGTATGATGCACTGGTGACAGTGGTCCCTCTAGGCATGTAATGCCCCAAAATGACGCCTTTTTCGTCCCAAAAGAGAGTCAGCATAACCTTCCCTGCTGATGGTTCTGTTCGAAACTTCTTTGGTTTTGGTGATGAAGGATGGCGCCATTCCTTGCTCGCCCTCTTCGTTTCCGGTTGGTGGAAGTGAGCCCAGGTTTCCTACCCAGTAACCATTCTTGCAAGAAAGCCATCACCTTCCGTTCAAAGCGCCGAATAAGTTCTTCGCAATCATCAACACATCGTTCTCTCATTTCAGGAGTCAGCTGCCGTGGCACCCATCTTGCAGAAACTTTGTGAAACTGGAGCACATCATGCACAATGTGATGTTCTGACCCATGACTAATCTGTAAACATGCTGTAATGTCATTCAGTGTCAGCAGTTTTCGTTCACTATGGCTTCAACTGCTGCAATGTTCTGTGGAGTCACAACCGTTGTGCCTGACCTGGACGTGAAGCATCTTCTACTGAAGTCACACCATTTGCAAACTTCCTACTCCATTCGTAGACTTGCTGCTGTGACAAACCTGCACCACTGTACTGAACCTTCATTCGTCGATGAAGCTCAATAGGTTTCACACCTTCTCTACGCAAAAACCGAACAACAGAACGCTGTTCTTCCCTGGTGTAAGCCGCAAGTGGGGCAGCCATTTTTATACTGATGCTGCGACGGTGTGTGTGCATCTACACTATGCTGCCACCTACAGGCCGTTCTGTATGCTGTTTGTAGCATGCTTACTAACTTACAGGATAATGGCGCGAAATTTGGATTTGTTATTACCAATTTAAGGTTTTCATTTGCCTCACTGTCATATATTCTGCTAAGCTTAATACTTCTCTATATTTTTCATATTTTTCTATAAACCTTATTAAAATATCAATATTATCGACCTTCCACTAATGAGGAATACTATTTTGTTTCCAAACCTCTTTATAGAATTTTAATAATACTATTTGGAATTTTTCTGGAGTGTATTTAAGCAATTTGACATTGCTATTCTCTGGTGAGACACTAAAATGCGTTGTAAGCCACCAGGATAGGACATAAAAAGAGAATAGTTAACTGCAAGAGAGGATAAACCATTGTCCCTAGAACGGATTAAAAATGCAAATATCTGATGTGTTTTACGTTGTTGTATAAAGTATAGTTCAAAGACCTATTTCCCTACCTACTTCATGCTAATAGAAACAAAAATTACCTTACTGCTAATTGCTATCTGTGCAAGAGAATATGGGAATACGACGCTTTAAGCAATTGTAAAATCTTCAAAGAGTTAGTCACTATGAAATTCTGTTCTCTTTACAAAGCCAAGAGATAAAATGAATCGGAATTTACCATTTGGGAAAAATATAAGTAATGAAAAATTCGAATCCACATTCCAATGGTAATATTTTTTCTCGATCTTCAATATTTTAGTTGGCAAAATTGGTGAATAATATTTCAATAACGGAAATTATTAAGATAATTACAAATATTTCGTGGAGGGTGCGGATTTTAGTTCCCGGGTGTAGTACCGGTGCCCACACAGCATCGTGAGGAAACTGAGGAGCTATGCTAGGTAGCGAACTTTCGTCTTGAAAGCCAACTTTCCGGCTGGAGGTGCGTGATACTGACACCATCTCCTCCCTGTACCGGTTGGCTGGTCGCCCACCTTTGCTTTGCCCATGTGGGCGTGAGGTCGGCAATCGTGTTGGCAGGGTCAGGTCCACTTTGGGCTGTTACGCCATAAGCTACGTTACGTATTGTATATTAAGATTTTTTCTTCAAATTTATCAGTTAAGCAAAAGTTATCCAGAAATAAAGGATTTCTGAGGATGTACCCAGGAAATTTCAGATATAATTCTAGTTGTCATTAGAATATGTCTAACCTTTGCATTTTAATTGAAAATCTTTAGAAATAGTTTTTAAAAAATCCAAATTTTCGAAAAAAGGCTTCATATTATGGGTAGTCTCCGGGAAGGAGGGATTTTCTTGACAATCTTGGTGTCGTGCATTTGGGAGATGCTGAAACTGAATATCAAGCTGCATATTTAACCCACTTTTAGTTTTTTGGTTATGCTGAATTACAGTGAATAACCATGTTCGTTCGTAAATTGTCGACTGTGAATTTTCTATACCTCTCGCGGAAGCAATATAAAAATATTGGGAGAAAGCTCCTACAACGTCACATGATATTAATGGTGCATATGATTAGTACAAATCCTTTTCAAGTGTTTTTCCGGGACTTCCTTTATTTCTTATATTACGCATCAGTGAAAATCCAGTATTTTTGTGTAGAATACTGTACAATTTATTTTTTTGCTCGTTTGGTAAATGGTGCTTTCTGTATATTGTTAATTTTTGCAGACACATACCTGACTGCTTAGACAGCTCGGAATTACATTCTTCAAGGTGTTTAATATTTGTTGATAACAACCAAAACTTTTGATTTATAAACTGGAGATTGACCAATAATTTTTGGGCAGGTAATGCTATTAGCACAACATGTCAAACACTTTGCTCTCCCTGGAAGAGGGATCTACCTGAATGGGGAGCAGTAGTTGTAATGAAACTAAAACTACGGGTTGCGAACTGGACTATCCCTGCGTGTTGTCCTCGGGACTGACGTCAGCAGTCATATATTGCGAGACTCGTCAACTTCATATCCTTTTAAAGTGTATGGGATCCGATGTCTGGCCGTGACTATTCGAACGGCCTGCGTTGAAGCACCGCAGACAACGGTATGAAAAACCCGTTTTATGCATTACAGCAAGCGCGACATAGGTAGCAAAATAATTAATTCATTAAAGGGTTAAACATAGCTGTAACTTTGGGTTCTGGTATTAATCATCCAGTCCTGTATTTACTTTAGCGAATGAGGGAAATCATGAACAAAATGCCTGTGATTGTTCTTGTTTGATAACAGTACTATGCGTATTAATTAACCGAGTTAAGTACCTTTTAATGTCAATGCATGAAGTACTCAAACGATGCGCTGCTACACACGGAAAATCAGTTTTAATAAGGGCCCTGTCCTCAGTCTTCCCTAGCACTAAATGTATTTACACAGCAAGCAAGCAGGCAGCGATATTACTGTTTAAACGGGGGTAGTGACGCCCTTTACGCCAGTACAGAGTTTCTATTAACTCGGTGTTTCTTTGCTTTGACAATATCTTTTATAACCCTAAAATTGGAAATTGTTATTTAATTAGAAAGTATTGCAGAGCGAGGTTGCAATTCTGTCCTCATCACAGAGTACAGCCATCGCTTCCCCGTATTTCGTGTACCAAAGCACGTGTTATCTTCCTGTAGTGTGTTTACACACTTCAGACGCTTGTCTGGAACACGTGTACTACCACTCCATTGACGACATGTCCCATTCCCTGGTTCAGTTCTCTTCAGGATCGGTCGATCGTGTCCACAGTGACGTCATGCATTTCTATCAGGTCTTTCAGCAACTATCCATATATAGCTGCCTATGGCAGAAGCATGACCTGCCAGGATGTAAATTTTTCTCGGAGGAGTATTCCATTATGCCCTTTAAGTAGAGGACATTCACATTTTTCTAGATCAATAGATTCTTCTTTACCATATCTACTTATTCCATAGGATTTTATGGATAGTAGCTCGACATTAAATTTCCTCATTGCTCTCTCCAGGGAGATAGCTTACGTCATTAATGACTCTGGTGGCTCTAGTTTTTACATGCAGAGAGTGCATTCTCTCTGTCGGTTGCAACGTCACTCCTCAATATCTGAAGGCATCTACGGTTTTGAGTTTTCTTCAACTGGACTTGAACTTTCCTCCTTTCCTGGGTACCATGTAAACTATTCTCCCTTCTGTTATTATTGTTGAAGAACACATATTATTACTAGAAGTGATTTTGCTGCAAATGAGGGAAGTAAACATCTAATGTAAGGTAAAGGTAAGGCTCTCGTACTCAGGTAAGGGCAGCTCGGCCATTACCAAAACGGGGAGCAAGTCTACGCCAGTTTAAGCAATCTTTCTCTTTAGGATAATAATAATAAATTTGCGCCACGACATGATTATCTATTCACCTCATTTGCGATTTCTGGTATAACGTAATTTACTTATGATACCAGTACAATATTAATCTAATTCTACTTGTATCTTTAGTACTGGTATAAGAAGAAGTTCATATCATATGATTCATTGCTTCATTTATTCCACTTTAGAAGTCTATCACATAGGAGAAATTGTCAGTTATTGCATTTTCTTTACCAATATCTTCATGATTGATGACCCCAACCTACGACAATAATAATTTCTACATTCCAAATGCTACACCTAATAGATTTCGTAATATTTTTCTTCCTCAGAAAGTTAATACTGATATATATTCATCTATGCATCCAATGCAGTCATTATACGAGGGCTGTTCAATAATGAGTGATCATAATGTTTTACAGTCATAATTTTCCGCACTAAAATTCAAACTTATTATATTCTGTTAGCCTAATGTGAAACAAACACGCCGTAGTAGTTTAATTGTTGGTACTCCTGGTTCGCACCTGTGAGAAACAGGCAAGTTCAGATATGTTCAGTATCGCCAACCGCTACGATGGTGGTAACACGCGAGGAACAGTATGCGGCTTTGAAATTCTGCTTTCGTCTCAACAAATATTCACTTGAGGCCTATACAGTGTTACAGGAGGCTTATGGAGAGTCTGATGTTCCCTACAGAACATCTCGAAGTTGGTTTAAAATGATTAAAGAGGGAAGACAGTCAATTTCAAAGGAAGGTGGGCCAGATGCTTCGGTTACTGCTCTTACGGAAGAAAACATTAACACCGCTGCTGCCATTGTGAGAGAGGATCAACGAATTACCTAAGATCATTTTCTGAAGTACAGAACATTTCATTGGGTACCACCCACACGTTGGTAACAGAAACATTACATATGAGACGTGTTTGTGAGCGATGGGATCCAAGACTGTTGATTTCCGAACAAAAGGACATGCAGCTAAAGTTGATGTTAGAGGAAGATCCGGAGTTTCTTTCAAACGTAATCACTGCTGATGAAGCTTGGATACATCATTTTGAGAGCAAACAGCAAAGCTCAGTGTGGATATCTCCTTCATCACCAACCCCCCAAAAAGCAAAGTGTTTGCTTCTGCTGGGAAAGCTATGGTCATCTCATTCTTTGATGTTCATGGAATAGTTTATTTGCATGTTATAACTACACACACATCACTAACTGGACAATATTACGGGGATGTCCTGAAAACATTGCGAGTCCGTATCAGGCACAAAAGACCGCATTTTTGTGAAGCGGGCTGGATGCTGCACCACGATAACGCGCGGCTGCATATTGCCAATATTGTTGCTGAATATCTTGCAAAACTTAACGTGAAGTGCATCCCTCACCCTCCCTATATTCCGGATTTAGCGTCATGTGACTTTTTTCTATTCCCTTACTTGAAGAAACGCCTTCGTGGGAGTCATTATTCATCATCAGAAGCAGCGGTGAAGCCTGCGGAGGCGATTTTGTAGGATCTCCCAAAAATGGCTTCCAGCATGTCTTTGAAGACTGGCAGAAACGCTGGGACAAGTACATCGCATTCAGGGGAGACGATTTTGAGAATGACCATCAAAATTATGAGGATGAGTAAAGGTGTATTATAAAAAAAAATTGTGTTCAATGTTTATTGACCAGACCTCGTAGAATAAATTACATCCCTTAAAAATTCATATATTTAGTAAGAGAATAAGGAACTTTGCTTTATGCTGTGATTATTTATTACCAATATTAGAGGGACTTACTGCACATGTGAACCAATGTTACTAACTTGTTTGTGTTTGTTTTTGTTTTGTTATCATTTCTACTGTAATTGATTTTGTATTGTTTTTGATACACTTTGTTCATATTGTAGCTGTATAGTGAACATTGTTATTGTAGAAACCTGTAATGTCCACATTAAATAACAAACAAACAAATAAATAAGTAAATAAATAAACAAACAAGTAAATAAACAATTAAATGATACCTTCAATTATTTGTCACCTTATGCAATATTTTGACCCGTTTTCTCTACACTTTCCTATTTCTGGCACTGCTGGAACATGTCTTCGCTGTGTTAAGGTTTGTTCATGAATATGTATGGTCCCACATCGTGGTCCAGTGTGTCCATCTGTCCTCGGTTAGTCTTACCAACCGAGTGGGATGGCTCAGGAGGCTTCGTCTGTGCCTCGCATTCGGGAGGTAGGGCCAGGTTCGATTTCCGTGGCCGACCTATCATAGGATTCTTTCGGGGAATTCCTGGGTCGCTAGCCGAATGCTGTTTAGGTTAATTACATCCCCCGTAGAACTCCATTTCATCTCCATTCCCCGTAGGGGAGGGGATCCACCATTTCAGCTGCTGTGGTGCGAGCGCTGCGGATTCCAGCACTCGTGGTACCTCTGACGTTATTAGAGGGACCTCGGGCCGAACTGCAAAGCCCCTCCCTGATTGAGTGTTGTTCGGATTGGGTTGGACTCGGGGAGGCAGTGGTTCCCAATACCCGTGGGAGATCGGGTACGTCTCTGGACGGGGTTGAGGGAAGCCATATATTCCCGCGTACTAGTCTGCATAGCTAGTAGATAGTGTGCTAGATCACCAGGCGGCCCTACCGAGGTTAATCGGTAGCCTTCCCTTGTGGAGTTGGCGCGCGTATGTGGCGTATCCACTTCCATCCCATCTTGTATTTTCGGACAAGATGTTGGGGCTTGTTAGTCTCTAGGTCTTGCCCTATGGAAAGCCCCAAGGAGGCGTCAGGTGCCCTTTGGGGACAGCTCGGTAACTCCCTGGTCGTTAGAGTGGGGGTCAGTCTTCACTATGGGTGGATTGCCCTGGTAGAAAACCTCGCGTAGATACCTATATATATATATTTCATCTCCATTATCATTTCGGATCATATTTCATTTGGAGGTTTCTTTAGGATAGGTGTCTCGGTGGTGCATGGCAGGATGATGCGCTCCTAGTAAACCAATTTCTCCCCTCCTAGGACGGTTACCGGTCTCCAAACCCCTGGTCTCGTGGTGGGACTGTGGAATGTGATGTCCGATGTCCTGGCTTGCCGGGGGAAGTTACCACCTAAGTAAAATGTAGGGACGCTACCCTCTACACTATCGTGACTCACTGGGAGTCTCTTCTCGCCTCATCCTTCCTCCCGGAAATGCCCCATTTGGGGCATAGGTCACATAGACCAGGTTTGTACCTCCGCGCCGTCTCCTCGGAAATAATTCAGTTCCAGTTGTAATTCCACTTGCCCCTTTATGTAGCATCATGTGGCAAGGATCACATAAACGGCTTATCCAGGACTAAACTACTGCGCCTGCGCATAGCGTCATCAACCCTCTATAAGGGTTCAGTATGTAATAAGTTTTTCTTTAAAACTTTGTTGTGTGTGGCGAGATGTAACTTCAAGTCACGCGACGCACCCACATGTTGTTATACCTCGGTAAGGCGACTAATATTCCTCCACAGGAGAGTAAGTCTCCGAATGACGATACGCAGGGGCGGGGCGTTTGGCGAAGGTTCCCACACCCTCTCTGAACAGGTTTATGACACCCCATGTCAGTTCAGTTATAGACCATTCAAAAACATTCTGACGGCTTCTAATTTTGTGAATAAACCTTCTCGGTTTTAGTGAACAGAGTGAATAGGGCACATGTTTTTTAACGGTCTGCTCCTTGTGTACCAGGCGTTCTCTGACACACACATTCGCTGTCCTTGTTCCACAGCACATTCCTTACAGGGATTTGCTTTGCGTTGCTATACTATACCTTTCTCAGGATGCAGAATCGATGATCTCAGCAGCTTCCTTGTCACTGCGATGATGTAGACTTGACTATCCGCCGGCAGTTCCGTCGATGAGCGATGAACTCTGTAATCTAAGCCAGTGGTAAGACGCGAACAACGGAATGGTGGATGGTGGTAACAAAATTGATTTAAAACACTGCTTCACTTTTTGAGAATTTATTTTCTCACCGAATTATTTCACAGCGCATGTTTAAAGACATGATTTACAAGCATCTTTCCTGATTTTACAGGCGAAGTGAACCTAACAGCGTGCCGTTTACGTATTTTCTTTTGCGACACGTAGTCGACAAGTCTTTTCACAGATCGCTAATCCATAGATAATATTACTTCTGTAACTTGCAGGAACCTAGCAGTCCTCTTGCAACTTAATAGTGCGTCTGTGTCCGAGACGATATCTATAACACGTCTGGCTACATCGAAAGAACAAGAAGGACTGAGACCTTTCACAAGTGAAGATGAAGTCAAATTAAAATTTTACTGAACTCGGATTGGTTCATTCTACAATGTCTTGTTGCTAAGGGACCAAAACTTGAATTTGATTGGCTTGACGTCAAAGGTTGAATTTCTGGAAAGTTCTATAACTTGGAATGATAATAAACCTAACCAATCTGTTGCGCCACAAACAAAGTCATCTTGGTTTAACCTTTTCATTAATTTTAGAGGGCCATGTTTGCATTACATCTCCATATACGGAAATTTTAAGGAATTTCTTGAATTATCTGAAAAATCAGCTTCAAGTTATAAGTACAGATGAAACTGTTGTACGCGGCACGAAATACTTGTTGACAGGTAAACAACTAGGACAGTGCAGCGAAATGAAATGCAACTCTGAACGCACATGTTATTCATTAGCCTCTCTGTCGTTCTGTCTAACAACACGAAACAAACCCCGACCTTCATAATCAAATGCGCTGCAGGAAATCACTAACGTGTAGTGATCAGTATTACCTGCATGACGGAAACCAAGCAAACAAAGGAGCTGAAATGAAAAACTTTATTACGAGAATGCAGCAGTGATAACATGTTGTGCATCCAAGCATATACAGTATGTATAGTATGTTAGGATGAGATTAAAATATGTAGGAGGTATTAGTAAAACTTCGAAACACCAAAAAAAAAAAAAAAAGAAAAAAAGACAATAGTACACACGCTACAAAGGTGCTGAGGCCCTGAATATCAAAATAATGCAAAAATAGAATATCCTAAAGATCTATGTGAGATGATCAAAGCTAATATTCCATTGAGTAAGACAATATTCATTTTCGTGGATTCATGGAAAAATATACCAATCGGTGCCCTCCAACTCAGATATCTCTCCGCGCCGACTATTTATACAGGGCGTTTCAAAACGACATCGAACGAACATACTGTAGTAGTTGCTCAGCTTCTATGTGACACATATAGATAGTGTCTACCGCCAATAGAGTCTCATAAAAATGTCCCAGAATGAGTGTGGTTTAGGCAGTGACAGAAACAACCGCGCGTGTCTCACACTGTCGGAGTTAGAAGGTATAGGTCACACGCCATGCCGCGTGCTGTAGCTGTTTGTAAACATACCGACATACTCTGCAGTAGCTTGCTACTATTAAGAATTTCTTTGGCTTATGAAACCGCAATTAAGAAGCTATTGCTTATTTATTGCTTAATTTATGTTCTAAAATTCCGTTATAGCAGTCCATGTTGGCAAATAAGCTGGTGGACATATGCAACTTATACCTTTTAGACGGAAGTTAATGTTAGTGACGTTGAGGATGGAAGCATTAGATGATAAACAGTACAGAAAAAAACATCAAGGAATTGCAGATAAGTTAACCCAAACTAAATGACTTATACAATGAGACAAGCATTTTATTTCACGTGTTTGATAATACTAAATAAAGCATTTGTAACTCAAACGGAAGCTGTTGATATTTACAGTAAGTGATTGAGAGTATTGTACAATTAAGATCGTAACAAAATGCTCTGAACTTGAACTAATAAATATTATCATTAATGTAACTATTTTTACAATTCATATTTTCATGAAGCTCAATTAATCGCGCGTTCGTTGAACTCTCTTCTGCTCTTCCATCCATCAAAACCATTTCCGTCATTTCGGTGTTTTTTTTTTTTTTTTTTTTTTGTAATTTATGTCGTCCAACGTTAAGTCACATCGGACGATGGATGGAATAGATGAAATGATGCTCAAATGAGCCCAGGGTCCATATAGCTTAAAGTTACCCGACATTCCTCTTCCAGCATAAGGGGAAACCCCGGAAGAAACCTTTTTGAGGTAACTCACCCTGACCGAGATTCGAACTCGGGACCTCTTGAACGTGAGGCAGACATGTTACCATCACGCTGCCATGGCGGGCATTTCGGCGTACGTATAGCGCTCCATATTGCTTGGATTTGCTATCCAAGTACGCATGTTTCCATTCCATTCCATGCTCATTATTTTTGTCTCTGGATTATACTTTATTCATGCCAGAGGATCTACTTCCATTAGTCATGGACCGGTAGGACCAAGGACCCGGGCCTCCTACCAGGGAGTTACTGAGCTCTCTCAAAATGGCGCCCAGCGCCGTCGAGGCTCCTTACATAGGGCAAGACCTAGAGAGTAACAAGGCCCCCCCCCCATCATCTGGTCCTGTGGACTCAAGAGGTGATGGAAGTGGATACGCCACTTAACGCACGCCAACACCAAAATGTGAAGGCTACCGATAACCTCGGTGGGGCCGCCTGGTGATCTAGCACACCTTCTACTAGCTATGTTGGCTAGTACGCAGGAATATTGATGGCTTCCCTCAACCCCGTCCGAAGACGTACCCAATCTCCCACGGGTATCGGAAACCACTGCCCCCTCGAGTCCAACCCAATCCGAAAAACTCCCCTACGGGAGGGGCTCGAATATTCGGCGCGAGGTTCCTCTAGTAATGTCAGAGGTACCACGAGTGCTAGGGGTCCGCAGCGCACACACCACGGCAGCTGAAGGAGACGAATCCCCTCTCCTACGGGACTCTGGATTATACTGGACGGAATGTGTAGTTTTGCACGGAAGAGCAGCCTTGCAACTGTCCGAGCTATAAGTCGACTTTTGCACAAATAACTGCTCTTTGCCCTATTACCTGAAAGGTAGGCTAGCGTCACTGATAAAGAGCAAGGAGTAATGTTTTTGTTTTCGTGACTGGTGCATCCCAATAACAACTTTTGAGGTTTGCACACCAGTGGTTCCTGCGCTGCCCAATCACAAAGTCATGTAATATTTAACGCTGCACAAAATTATACCTAACAGAACTTCCAAGCTGCTATACCGATTTTCGCACTAGTTAAGTTTGAAACTGCACAACGGCTATAAGCGTTCGGTGACGTTTTGAAAGAACCTGTATGATTGTTACGAACTTCCGTTAGATTATATTACAATGGATTTGAACCGTAAAAAATATGGGTGTCAGTGAATGTAACAGGCAGATAATTTTTTCAGGAAATGCAAAAAACGTTCCAGTTATTAAAATTATGCTTAAACTCAGCTTTTGTCCTCATTTTTCGTTGAAACTAAAGTACAGAGAAGCATAGAATTGCACTCTAGACATTCTTGAGCCATTTTCTTGAAATTATATTAACATTTATTTGATGAACATGTGGGCTTTCTCAATATTTTGTAATAAATATGCATACATTTTTACTTAACCCACAATATATAGCTGACAAGAACAAAACTGAAACAAATTGTGCCAAGTCCAAGTTCAAGTCGAATACTGACAGGCTGTTAACAGCCAGAAGTTTTTTGCTGCGTACCCACCCAGGTTTTGGGTCTGACCGCAGGTTGATCATTTAGAAGGTTACCAGGATTTAGAAGGTTAGAAGGATGATGTGGGATTACTCTGTTGAGGAAATTTTTTAGATGGCCTTTTGCTCCTCTTTAATTTTGTACAGGATGCCAAACCCCTTTTTTGTTTACACCCTGGTGTTTTATTTTACTATAAAGTGGGGTAAATTTTGTAGCCAAACAGATCGTTTGGAGATTCTGAAATTCAGCTTATGCTGCTGTATGGATTAACTCCTTTGTTACCTCGGGTGCTCGCAAGCCATACGGGGTACCCAGTAAAGCCTGAAGCGGCGTCTCGTAGCGTCGTAATCTCCTAAAGACCGAACCAGGGCGCTTCTGTGAGCTGGAATTTGAGCGTAGAATTTTGTCGCCCGGCACCTAATTTCGTCCTCCACGTATGGGAGAAGAGAAGCTTCGTGAAGCAACCGCACGGGGAAAGAACGACCTACAGAATAAATGGTTCGGAATTCTCTATTCTGTGCACACTGAAGATATGCGAGCCAACTATCCGCAGCCATGCTCCAGATCTCACAAGCGTACAACATGAGTGGGATTATCAGCGCTCGAATGTGGTGTATCTTTAAGCGGACTGGCATCGAGCCCGAACCCAGCATTGGGTACAGAGAGGCAATAGCCCCCTGTACCCGTGCCGATAGTTCCCTGATGTGTCCGCGGAAAGTTAGGCCTCTATCAAGTTGAACGCCCAGGTACTTGATGGAATTAGTCCACTCTATCCTTCGGCGTCTAAAGTGGAATTTGGGGGCAGTCAGAGGGGGTGTGGCGCTTTGTAAGGAGAATCAAATTGTGCCAAAGAGAACTCTTCGGTCTTATATTCTAAAAAAGGTTCATTCTTTGATACATGTATATATACATGTATTGGATACATATACTAGAAGCTCTAAATGAGTTCATCCTTTGCTAAGAATGGCACAAATCGAGTTATGTCTTGCATTTCCTTGTCATTTATAGACACAATATCGTGATAATCCTGTCTCGTAGGGTTTGTTGGAACTACAAATGATTCAGCCAATTGGAATGTGTGCACTTCGTCACATTATGCACCTATATCACCACTTTGTGACATGTTATCAACAATAACAATCGATTCAAACAAAGAGTAGCAAGTCGGTTATTAATCTGTCTGTGTTGAAACATTGTTGGTAAATTAAAAGTCTGAGAAAGCCCATATCCTTTGTACATGTGGGATTTCTCGTCAGTTTCTGTGACACAATGGCCGCATAACAGCACAGAAAATGTCAGAACATCATGGGTTTCTCTACATTATGATCGGCCTGTACCTCAATTTCGTAAAAACTGGACATATGGGGTTTCTGAATATTCCCATTCTATTGTAGGTGTTCTATCCCAAGATTCTCCCAGTAAAACCTTTTTCAATAGAATGTTGTTTCCGGGATTGAAGGTTGTGGTCTAGTTGTCTGAACAGTCTAGTTGTGGACAGATAAGACTTAGAATCCCTGAAGATGCCCTACGGAGTTACGGGCGAAACGTCAGATATGTTTTCTTCGTCTAGACCACGGCCTTCAACACCGGAAACAACATTCTATTGGGTTAACACCGGCCATGAAAGCCTGTACAGGTACATATTGACTATCGAGGTCTTTGATAAAGAAAATAATGATTTTATAGAAGTTTTGTTTGATAGGACCACGTGTCTCTTATGACCTCTTGAGGTTACATACGAAGCCTACTACTGTTCGTTATCGATGCTACAGCTACATATATAATAAAGGCAGAAAAAGGAATAAATGAATGGCGTAAAAAAGAGTGCACATAACGTGCCTTACTCATGGAGTTCCCAAATTTGTTGAGGAAATGCGTGCTATTTCTCTCTATATATAATGAAGAAAATATCTCTTAGGAACACTTGGTAGTGGTTTTGTTCGCCTAATATGAATCTGCATAGTTTGGAGAACATGGTCATTATAAGGTTTTGTGTGTTTGTGGCAACTAAGTGTACTTAAATGGGGGTTTAAATATGGCGGCCAGGTTATCACGTCCCCTTTTTACCCCACATTTACTGATCTGCTTATAACAAGCAGAATTATTTAGGGATAGGGGCGCCAAATGTTTCCTAAGGGTGCAAAAAGCCAATGAATATGCACAAGGGGTGCAAGTGAAAAAGCTAGAGTATGTTGAACACGTACAAAATATAATGGACAGAAGACTTAGAGAAAAGAGAAAGAAGAGGAAGCGATACATGGTCGTACACAAAACTCAAACGAGAGTTTTAATCACCTAATCTGGGAAAGACTTCCAAAATATGTGTATATTGGCATAAAAGCTATTACATTTGGTGTGATGGATGCTGTGTTATGTTTAATGATGGTTTTATAAAAGGGGACATGTATGTAGGAAAATTGGATTGGGACCAAGCTATAATTTTGACTGTGCCTTTGAAAACATTGATGCATCGACAATTAAAGAAGCAGAAAAACAAGTGCAGGAAGTGTCTAAGGAAGCAATAATTAGGATGAGAGGTGAAAAGAGGAGGAGAGAGGATGCTGAAACTACTGAGATGAGGAATATGGACCAGGAATATTTTGAATTTTGGGTATGCTACGTAAAAGCACAACATTATCTTCTTTTGCCATTTACCGCAACTTGTTTCGTTAAAATTTAGGTACACTTTTCTAGAAAACTATAATAGACGGAGCTTTGCATTTTTTGCATTCGCAGAATATTCTGTACTAAACAGATGGTGAAAGCTTCGTACGTTACACTTTCATGACATTCCTAAAATATTGTAATATATAAAAAATTAAAAAACAAAGAATACTATTTATAAAATAGTAATATTTATTTTTCAAATTTCTGTTGTTAACTAAAATGTCTTAATTGATAACTAGTTATGTATAAATTCATTTTTGCAAAGTAATTACAAACTTTCAAAAGTGTTACTTTAAATGTTTACGAGAAAAGGACACCTAAAGAAGAAAGTGCGTGAAAATTTTTGAAAGTTTTGTGTATATGATAATATAAATAAAGAAAAAATTACAGCTATATTTATGATTTTATTATAGTTTCTAAATTAGAAGGGATTGACACATACATGGTGGAAGTTTCATTACGATAGATTCCATAGTTTTCAAGAAACGCCACATTGAAATTCTATATGGAAATTGCTACTCTGGCACTACCGAGTGTCCTTAAGGAGCTTTCAAGGATGCAATAATTTGTATTTAAATATCCCTCTCTATCTAGAAATTCTAACGGATTTCAACATTTATTTAGGAAATGAAATGTGTTGTGTTTGACGCCCGCTTTTACTAGATACGGCACCGCAGGTGATGGCACTGATGATACATGAGATGAAGATGGAGCACCGGTGGAATGAGATGGCGGGGGAAACCGGAGGTCCCGGAGAAAACCCACCCCAGCGCCGCGTTGTCCACCACAAATCTCACTTTGCGGTCGCCTGGCATCGAACCCGGGCCGCCTTGGTGAGAGCCAAGCAGTCTAACCACTGAGCCATGACGCGGCCTCATTTATTTAGGGCAGGTACAGAGGCCGACTTAAGTATTAGAACGTAAACATATTTGTTACTTATATTATTTTAAAGCTATGCAGAGTAAGCATACGTAAATACAACTGGTACAAAATAAACTTGAGTTTTCCATTAAACATATAAACCCATAAATAGCAACTGAAACTAATTTGCACTGCAAGGAGAAATAAAACATCTGGACATAAGTATTCGAACAGAGAACAGCTAGTATTTAGTTATCGTCCCCTTTCATTGAATTAGTGCTGATAATCCTTTGTGCATTGTCTGTATGTGCTGTTCAGTGACTGCAGAGTCCATATTGAAGAAGTTCTTACAGATGGCCCTTGCTTCTGAAGTGATGCTTCCTCACACGTTCATTGGGTTCCTTCCAGAGGCTCTCTATGGGATTTAAATTTGGAGATTGGGACGGTGTCTTCAATCCAAAGCCTTAACAATTTCAACAGTATGCTTCCGATCACTGTCCTGCTGGAAGTAATAATCATGCCTCAATCCCAGCTTTTCTACTCTCCTTTTAAGATTGTTTTCAAGAATCCTCTTGTATTCAAATTTGTCCATGATCCCATCTATTAACACGAGTTCCACAAAGCCAGATGAAGCTATACAGCCCCATAGCATCACACTACTGTCACCATGTTTGACTGTAGCTACCATGTTCTTAGGTTCCCATTCTGTATTTTGCAGTCTCTACAGTTTAAGACGTCCATCACTCTTGTATAAGCAGAATTTGCTCACGTCCGACCAGAGAACCTTGTCGCAGAATTGTGTTGGTTTATCACATACTGTATAGCAAATTCTTGGGCTTTTTCTTATTCACCTTATTAACATGTGGTTTCTTCCTAGGAAAGCGGGTATTGTACCCAGTACTATTTAAAACCCGTTCAACTGTTCTGATGTGAACCACAGTGCAAGAGTATTGCTCAAGGCATCCTTGAAGCTGAGATGCAGTGACTCTTGGATTCTGCCTCACCATTTTTATTACTCGCCTCATGTCTCTAATGGTGAGCTTAGGAGGAGCGCCATTTCTAGGTTTATTTACAACAGTATTTTTCTGTTTGAATCGTTGAATTATGTGGAACACTGTAGTTTTGCGTCGGTTAGGACTTTTCGCAATTTCAGAGATAGATTGGTTTTGTTTGTACATATTTATGACGATATTCCTCTCTGACATCGTGTTCTCCTTACCTTTACGTCCCATATTACCTGTGAGTTCACAATCGGCTGAATCACTTGGAGCACACGATCTGGAGGCATAGCATAAACACAACTGCTATGTGGTAGGGGCGTGTAGGGTACGTACTTTGTTCGCTTGGGTAGGTTCGAATACTTATGTCCTCCAATAAGAGGGACAATGGAATAAATATAGTATAGATTGTGTAATAAATACATGCAAAGTGATATTTTAATAATTGCTTCCGAGACACAAAAGTTAATGTTTACATGTTTAACAATTCAACTCTGCCAAATAAATATTACAGTACTTATAGTACGTGCAATGTTGCATGCTATTATACTCGAATATTTCTGTCGGCCTCTGTATATGATAAAAGGGTCAGTTTAGACATTTATTGTGGAGAAGCAATGGCGAAGCGAAAAAAGAAGAGTGTTCAAGCGGTCGAAATTTAGGAAACCTAGCCTGAGATTTGCAGGACCCCACTGTAGGATCATCTGATTTTACAGTCTGTTTACGAAGTCATCTAACCTCCGGCGATTATATTTTACTCAGAAACATTAGAGTATATCTCGGGCCAACAAATACCAGAAAGGGTTTATTCAGGATAGGGGGTTATTTTTTTGAAAAATGCTGTTTCTCTGCAGGATGTTTAAAAGCAATAACGATGCCAAGATCTAAGAGACAAGCTTGAACTCTTGTTACTTTGATGAGTGCAAGTTGGGCAAGTTCTTCCATCGAACTTAACAGCTCTAAGCTATTTGACAGTGGACAAAATATGTCTATTTACTGCAACGTCGCTTTACCAAAGGTCAACACAAACTGCTGTTGGGAGTTTGACCTAGTTAGCTCATCCTCTGCTCTAATGTGGCGTGTGCTTCAGACTGCGGATGTTCCTCGGCGAATTTCATTTCATCAGTAGCAAGCAACGACGTTATTTAAAACAACCCAAGAGAAACTGAAACATGATAGATACTAAAGGACTACAAAACAACTTCTTAAAACGATCACGTGGCATTCTCTAGCCTCTGTTGTTGATTAATATGCATGAAATCATTCTTAATAACGCTTTTTTGTCTTCTTAATTTTAAACGAAAATAAGTATAAGGTTTTGTGGTAATAGCAACATTACATCGTTTCGATAAAGATACTGAATTAAATATAAAATTTTCTTTTACAAATATAACTATTTGTAACAAAAACTTCACTTAGCTTAAGAAAATGATGTTAATTCTTCTTCCAATTGAAATCTATTTCACGAAATCTTGTCCGCGTCTTCAGTCAAATGAAACCACAAGAGAAACGAATTCGTCGATCAGGAAGTTACTATGTTGTCATGTCTTTAAGTATTGCCAAAACTCTTAATATAGGGCCTATTTGCCCCACAAACAAGCAGATACTTTTTACAAAACCCACGTGAATGTAGGAGTGAGCTTGCAATCAAAACAAATAAAACCAAATCAAAGTGCGATTTCAAACTCACTCCTACGTGCACGTGGGTTTTGTAAAAAGTATCTGCTTATTTGTGGTGCAAATAGGTCCTATTTTAAGAGTTTTGGTAATACTTAAAAAACATAACATTATTCACCTCCTTAACGACGAATTTGTTTCTCCTGTGTTTTCTTTGACTGACGACGTGGATAAGAGTTTGTGAATTCGATTTCAATTAGAAAGAAGAATTAACATCATTTTCTTAAGATAAGTGAAGTTGTTGTTACTAATTCTTATATTTGTATAATATTCATTTCTTCACTGTAGATAGCTTCATTTCCTACGTAATCAAATTATCTAATTGTACAACTTTTTCTTTCTGATTTACTAGGGCTGTTCAATAAAGAATTATCATAATTCTTTTTCGGCCATATATTTTCGCACTAAAATTCAATCTTAATATATTTTGTTAGCTTAATGTGAAACAAACACGCCGTAGTAGTTTCACTGTTGGTACTCCTGGTTCCCGCCCGAGAACCAGGCAAGTTCAGACATGTTGAGTATCGCCTACCGCTGCAATGGAGGTAACATGCAGTTAAAGTCGATGTTAGAGGAACATAAGGAGTTTCTTTCAAACGTAATCACTGCTAATGAAACTTGGCTACATCATTTTGACCCTGAGCAAACAGCAAAGCTCAGTGTGGAAATCTCCTTCATTACCAACCCCAAAAAAGCAAAAGTGGTTGCTATGCTGCGGAAGCTATGGTAATCTCATTCTTGGACATTCATGGAATGGTTTATCAGCATGCTGTACCTGCACACACATCAGTAACTGGACAATACTACAGGTATGTCCTGAACACATTGCAAGTCCATATCAGGTGCAAAAGACTACATTTCAGTGTAGCAGGCTGGATGCTGCATCAGAACAATGCGCGATTGCATATTGCCAATATTGTTACTGAACATCTTGCAAATATAAACAAGAAGTACATCCCTCACCCTCCCTATGATCCGGATTTAGCCCCATGTGACTTTTTTCTATTCCCTAACTTAAAGAAACGCCTTCTTGGGAGGCATTATCCATCATCAGAAGCAGTAGTGAAGGCTGCGGAGGCGATTTTGAAGGATCTCTTAAAATGGTTTGCAACATGTATATGAAGCCTGGCAGATACGCTGGGACAGCTGCATCGCATTCAGGGGAGACTATTTTGAGAAGGACCACCAACATTATGAGGATGACTAAAGCTACTTTTTTAACAACAATTGTGATCATTATTTATTTAAAATTCCTCGTATGTTTCCTACAGACACAGAGACACGCACGCGCACACGTAAGTTTTTCAAATTCTGAGGAGGAGCTCAGGGGGACACAAAACACATTTTTCTGGTGAAAGCTCCACATCGAACTTTTGGATGGAATAGAGAAATTAAAAGTATCATATATGTTTTATTCCCATTCCTCTAACTAACCGTCCTTAAATAAACCATTCTTAAAACAGCCTATATACTTCATATTAATCAAGATAAACAGAAAATTCAGGATATATACTTTATTTTTCATAAAATTTTCTTAAGGGGAGGTTAAAAGGCCTATCCCGCCAAAGTTAAAATTAATAGCTTAGGGTGCACTTGACCACATCGGTAGCGTAGATGGTTCCGTGTCTGCCGCACGTTCAAGAGGTTCCGAGTTCGAATCTCGGTCAGGGTGAGTTAACTGGATAAGGTATTTTCCCGGGGTTTTCCCTTATCCTGAAAGACGAATGTCAGGTAACTCTATGCTCCATGGACCCGGGGTTCATTTGAGCATCGTTTCACCAACTGCATTCATCGTCCGGTATGAGTAAATTTTGGAGGGCGTAAATTACAATGAAGTGCACTTTTCTCTGAACTACTATAAATATCAATGTGAAATTTTTACAGTTGTTTTAGGCAATGCTTTCAAGAATGTCGATCTAGTTTTTTAATATAAGGTAAATTTATGTAAATATTAGCACTATTTCTACATTTTTTTTTAATTTACAACAAAACAAGCAATTTCTTTTAAAAAATATTTGATTGATCAAAACTAAATTAGATCTACAGCTCTGCTACGGTATGCTTGTTATGTGTTGACAATTTGAGATGTTTATCTTTTATAGTTTTGCAGAAAACTGTACCTTTGTAACATAACATATATTTTACAGGAATATTACAATGAATACGAACAATTAAAGGAAAAATTACCTTTAATATTACTATGTTTACTATTTTTCCTCGTACAGGTAGCAGCTACCTTAGCAACAGTGTTCCTAAAAGCTGCATCGTAAATTGGGCTATAAAATGAGCTAAATTTTATAGTTTAAGCTCAAATAGTTCAAAAGGTATGAGTTATTTTCTGAAATGATGAGAACGAGTGTTTGCTGCAGCAGAATTTTCAAAAATATATTAAAAATATTTCTAATGCATGTCTCAGACTGAACTCTAAAACGAAATCTTCAGAAAATGTCAAATAATAATATAACCCTAAACCAGCAAATATTTTAACTCAATTTTATACAGATAATATGTCAAATGCCAAAGGGATGCGAGATTCATTTATTTATGATTAATATTGATATGTTTAAAATGATGAAAGTTTTGTTTTGAATTTGTATGACTTATAGGTAGCACGACCGAATAAAGTAGATCACAAACAGTGAAGATGAATGTTAATATTCAATCTAGATAAATGGTAAATGTGATAGATTAAAAAGAAAGATTAACATTATAAAAGAAAATTGTCTTAGGACTCTAGAATATTATATAATTCAAAATTAATGTATTGACCACAGGGCAAAAGTGATGTAGACTCTACAATTGGTTACCATGGTGATAAAAAAGTCGGTAAGTGAAGAGGACAAGATAACGTCTTTTGTGTCGTGATCGAAGAGCAAGCAGACGCGTGTGCTAACCATTGCATGAACTGTACTAATTATTCATCATGGATATAATGAAGTTTCAATATAGTGCAAATTTATTTTCAGAAAAATAATGCTTGTAAGCCAAAGAAATCGGGTGTGTGTAAATACAATAGAAATCTAAGAAAATAATTGTATTAGAATTATACGAGGGCTGTTCAATAAAGAATGATCACAAATTCTTTTGACAATGTACCTTTACTCGTCCTGACGATTTTCATGGTCAATCTCAAAATAGTCTCCCCTGAATGCGATGCACTTGTCCCAGCGTTTCTGCCAGTCTTCAAAGACATACTGGTAACCATTTTTGAAAGATCCTTCAAAATCGCCTCCGCAGCCTTCACCACTGCTTCTGAAGATGGATAATACCTCCCACGAAGGCGTGTCTTCAATTTAGGGAATAGAAAAAAGTCACAGGTCTAAATCCGGACAACAGAAAGGGTGAGGGATGCACTTCACGTTGATTTTTGCAAGATATTTTTGCAACAGCATTGGCAATATGCCGCCGCGCATTATCGTAAAGCAGCATCCAGCCTGCTTCACGGAAATGTAGTCTTTTGCACCCGATATGGACTTGCAATGTTTTCAGGATATCCCTGTAGTATTGTTCAGTTACTGATGTGTGTGCAGGTACAACATGCTGATAAACAATTCCATGAATGTCAAAGAATGAGATGACCATAACTTTCCCAGCAGAAACAACCCCTTTTGCTGTTTTGGGGGTTGGTATTGAAGGAGATATCTTCACTGAGCTTTGCTGTTTGCTCTTAGGATCAAAATGATGTAGCCAAGTTTCATGAGCGGTGATTACGTTTGAAAGAAGCTTCGGATCTTTGTCTAACATCAACTTTAACTGCATGCAGACCAGGAACCCATCGCGCACAAACACCTGTCATGTGTAATGTTTCTGTCACCAACGTGTGGGTAGCACCCAATGAAATGTTCAGTATTTCAGAAAGTGATCTTGAGGTAATTCGTCGATCCTCTCTCAAAATGGCAGCAGCAGTGTTGATGTTTTCTTCCGTAAGAGCAGTAACTGGAGCACCGGGTCCACCTTCCTTTGAAATTGATTGTCTCCCCTCTTTAAACATCTTAAATCACATTTGAGCTGTGCTGTAGGGAAGAACAGACTCTCCATAGGCCTCCTGTAGCATTGTATAGGCCTTTAACTGAAGATTTGTTGAGACGAAAGCAGAATTTCAAATCCACATATTGTTCTTCGCGTGTTACCTCCATTACAGCGGTAGGCGATACTGAACATGTCTGAACTTGCCTGTTTCTCACAGGTGGGAACCAGGAGTAACAACTATGAAACTACTACGACGTGTTTGTTTCACATTAAGCTAACAGAATATAATCAGTTTGAATTTTAGTGCGAAAAACTATGACCGTAAAAAAGTTATGATCATCCTATATTGAACAACCCTCGTAAAAATCAGAATTGTATGACAATATGTTTGGTCATCGTAGGCATTGTGAACTGCAGCGAGTTTAAGGTAAAGAAAACCCTTAATTGAGTTGCACAATCCAAGTATCCGAGACCACGATCAACGGAAAATGTTATGCAAACCGGGGCTACAAATAGGACTTCGAGAACACCATCCCACCATCTTCCCATCGTCGGCCATAATTCCGGTAGCAATTGATCTTCTAATCTCCCATTAACCTTCCGTTGGGCGCGTCGTCAACTTCGGTGACGCCGTCAGTCGCCATGGATCTGCTGGATACATATGACGTTAATTGTGTTTTAGTATATATTTTCAGTAGTTTTAAAACGAATGAATCTTATAATGAATCGGAAGTGCTTCTCAGATATAATCACCCTGAAAATATTGAAACCAAGTTCATCTGTTGTCCAGAAGTCGTGAATATTTCTACATCCTCCGCGGAACACACCAGCAAACTATAATAACGCAATAAAGGCTTTCATTTTTTTATGTGTGTGTCTCTGCAATCTCTATCTCTATCTCTCTCTCTCTCACATTCATGTTTAAATTTGAAATCATCTATGCGTCTGTAGGTGTGTTCCACAATTATACGGAATATCATCACTACACTACCTTTGAATTGCTGAACTATTTTCAATCTGTCAACCTACAATGTAATATGCAAAAGACCAATATGATGCACTTCAACTTGCTAAAAAAATATGATGGTAATGTAAATCTAAAAGTACAGAGTGACATTGTGTCAGAAGTCAAAACACAAAATTTTTGGGTATTGTGTTAGATAATCGACTAACTTGGGCTGATCATATTGAAAACATATACGGAAAAATTAGTAAATAATTATATCTCTTAAGATATTTTAGCAAGTAGAACAATACAAATATCCTAAAATTAATATACCTACTATGGATGTATAAATCCATATCTGATCTATGGAATAGAAATAGGGGTTCAGCAGCTAAAACACACATGGATAAACTGCTTATTTACCAAAAAAGTGTGTTAGGGTCATGTATAATCTAAAAGCAAGGGAATCTTACAGGGATACATTTATAAATAAAACAATAATCACCATCTACTCTCTGTATGCTTATACATCTATAATGTTTATTGTGGACAAGTGTAATCCAGTTAAAAACAATCAGGTACATGAACGGAACACCAGAACCAATATGAATTGCTATAGAGATAGTGTAATTAAACCTGACTCTGAAAAGGATGTACATATACTAGGAATTAAGCTTTACAATAAACTGCTATCTGATATTAAATCAATAGCTAGCATCTCAAAACAGCAGTTTAAATGGAAGTTAAAGGCTTTCCTCATAAATAAATGTTTATATAACTTAAGTTAATTATGACATTGCAGCTTTAATTATACTTGAAAGTGATAAATTTATTAAGCTGATTAAGGGATCATGTGTAGAATTAGTTTCTAATGCTGTGATAGACTAAGTAAAATAGTTTCTGTAAATTAGATTCTAATGTTGTAGAATTGACTATGTACAATTAGTATTAATGATGAAAAATTGACTATGTCAGAAATTGTAACCAACAATCTATTGACAATATTTATTTGCTCTTTCTACTTTAGAATTTTGTTGGATCCTGTATCTGCTACAGTTTTTAGTCTTATGTAAATTTTATATTTAGCTTTGTATCTTGAACTGACGTGTCCTATAACATATGTATTATGTTCCAAGGGATGAAATAAATACAATACAATACTGACGAATAGTTTCCAGCAGTCAAACTCAGTTTTCATAGTTTTGGCGTTCCTTCTCACAACTCCAGGCACTTCGTTGTCGTCGTCGTCTTGGTCGTCTTCCTCGTCGTCATCATCTTCATCGTTATCTTCATCATCCTCATCGTTATCATCATCATCATCATCATCATCATCATCATCATCATCATCATCATCATCATCATCATCATCATCATCATCATCATCATCATCATCATCATCGTCGTCGTCGTCGTCATCATCATCATCATCAGCAGTATCAGCAGCAGCATCATCAACATCATCATAATCTTCATCGTTATTATCTTGTGTCTTTTGTACTCACCAAAGTTGTAATTTTCATCATTTGCTAGCACTTTATTACTTTCCTCTTCATTGACATCATGATCTGCATAGTTGTCCACAGATCATGTCTAAGTTCTCTCTTTATATTCGGAATCAGTTTCTAAAATATTAGTCTCAATTGCCAGCGCATCATCGTCGAAAATAAGGCGCTGTACCTCCTCCAAATCCTCAGGACTTTTCAAATCATTTACTTGACCCAATTTCAAACCTACGATTCACAGTAATAAACAAAGGCATTCTCATTTACCTTGCAACAACACAATCGCTCACATCA